>VXAU01000987.1:5877-33441 GCA_013399695.1 Formicarius rufipectus | reverse complement strand
TCCTCGTTAGTATAGTGGTGAGTACCCCCGCCTGTCACGCGGGAGACCGGGGTTCGATTCCCCGACGGGGAGAGTCGCCCTCGCTCGGTGGCGCTTATTTTTGTTGGGCCCGTTGGCGCCGCGCGGCGGCAAAAGAGGCGCGCGCGGAAACCACCCCTGCGTCCCCCCGCGGTGAAAACGATGATGCGGCCTCCCCGTCGGGGAATCGAACCCCGGTCTCCCGCGTGACAGGCGGGGATACTCACCACTATACTAACGAGGAATGGCGCTGAAGTAACGCGTTTCTAGGACTGCATTTATAGGCAAACCCGCACAACTACTCCCTGTTTGCGGGTCGTAGTAAGGAGGTGTTTTACGGTTGTGGAACTGCGGGAGCGAGCCCCGGGCAGCGGGAGCGAGGACTCCACGAGCCCGCATGCGGCGGCAACGGTGCGGGAAGCGAGCTCGGTGACAGCAGCGAGCGGGGGCGGGAGGCTCTCGGTGCCGGGCGTCGGGAGTCGGTCTGTGGGTGGGGAGAGTTAACGGACTTACGCGGGAGGGCGGGAGACGAAAGAGTGGCGGAGGAGAGGGCCTGACGCGAGGGTGTGGCTGCCACGGCGGAAGGGCCGGGTCCTCTCCCACGCCGGTCCTCACTCGCAGCAGGCACCCCATTCCTCAGGCCACGTGGGCTGCGCGGCCCGGGGCCCGGAACGCGGCAGCTCAAATGCTGTGGCTGGGGCTGCCCAGCAGGACCTCGTGGCGCAACGGTAGCGCGTCTGACTCCAGATCAGAAGGCTGCGTGTTCGAATCACGTCGGGGTCATAACTTTTCCTTCCTTTCTTTACTGCCTTCCTTCCGAGGGAAACCGAGAGACGTTATTGTTATTTCCTTTTTTATTGGTTTTTTTTTTTTTTTGTTCCCTACAGCTTAGCGTCTACTCTTTTCGCTTGATGCTGAAAGGGCAGCACGGCACGAAGGGCATGGCATAGGATTGCTGCTGTAGCAATGTAATCATAAAGACCCCGTTGGATAACATTGGCATGTCTTTGTTTATGGTCTTTGTGTATATAGGACTGTCTAATACCACGCTCAGACACAAAAGGCAGGGACGTGTCTAAAGGTTTGCTTTTATAAAGACAACCCACTGTGAGGGAACTATAAGAAAAAGACAGAAAGTTATATATAAAGAGTACATTTAAATTTTAACAGGGACAGAGCTCCCCAAAATGGCAGGGAAACCATGTTTTCAGGACAGAAATTCACGTAACAAGGACTAGAGGTAAGGGAAGAGACAGCAAGTGGTCTGACCAAGCCAAGAGATCAGCCAGATGCTTGTTTTAAGAACCCTGAAGAAGAGCGAGACCCTGAGAGGGAGGCAGAGGGGACCAGGGTGCTCGTGGAGGGCACCTCAAAGGGTTAAGCTGAGGACCAGAAGATTTTCTCAGAGTAGCCATTTCCACATGCTGAGGTGCCAGACGCAGAAAGGCACAGAGAGTACTTAGCCATGATCTAGACATGAGACAGCAAGTCCTAGTAGTAATACTTTAGTGATTTGGAGGGACTAGAAAGTTTGACACTTGATGAAATTTAATTAGAAGGGAAACAATAGTTTGCCAATGGCCTGAACTTGATTAACAGGGAGAATGCCACAATACAATTCTGACTTTGTAAGAAGTGGTTATTAGTGTTGTAAACCATAGAAGAAGTTAATACTAATGTCTTAGAAACCAGATTCAGCAGTGATGAAATTATGTGGGGTTTTTTTAAGCTAGATACTTCGGGTTTCACAGGCTAATGTTGGTTCTATATATCCTTAAAACACAAAAATTCTACATCCTCCTTAAGCAATCTATTCTGTGCTTTGCTATTCTTACTACTACAAAGGGATTATATGTAGTTTAACTCTGATGTCTCTTTTGCTATAACTTAAATCCAGCCTTTGAGTCATTGTGCTGTAGAACAGCTTATTCCCTTCCTTTTTATAGAAACTTCTTACAGATTTGAAATTCATTATGCCTCTCTATATCTGTTCTACAGTAACAAACTGTGTGTGCTGGGACTCTGATTATATGTATCGCTTGCCCTCTGGAGTCTTTCCAAACAAGTTGCCTTTTTAAATGCTCAAAACTGATCACAGTATTTCAGCTGACTCAGATTTTAGAGGACTGAACAGACAAGGAGAACTGCCTCACATGCTGTGCTGAGAAGACTTCGATTTATGNTTTTTTTTTTTTAATTTATGCATAACCTGTTAGATGCATCTTCTGTTATGGGATGCATAATCTGTACATGTTTCCATGGTCCAGTAAAGTGTCTCATCTCTCTGCCTCACCATTCACTAGAAAGCTAGATGTAAGAAGCAGTGGCAATCTGCTTGCATTCCTGTACCTTTGCCAAAGCAGTTGCTTTGCTCTAAACATTCCAGGTTGTTGCCAGACAATACCTCTGGCTTGCAGTTTAAGGGGTTCATCTAATGACAATACGAAAGATCTCCTTATAGAAGACAAAGTTTTCTGTGATTTCACACTATTCTACTTAATATGAGTGCAGTTTGTCACAAAACAGTCTGTTGCTTTGCTCCGTCCCTTCCTGCCTGTGCATTCCCCTCCTTCCACTTGGATCATGTCTTGCAATGGCGCAGCAGCAGCTGCTGGCTCAGCATGCAGATCCGGTGGCACAACTACTAAATCCAACACAAGAAAAGCACCAGGAGCACATGGCCTGGGACAGGATAGAGAGCAGGATCATCCCCTTCTGCAAGAACCACAAATACTAGTCGTTTGGTTAAAGTTTTTCTCAGCTGTTCTTTGGGGAGAGAGCCTACTGTCCCTATATCGAAATAATCCAGTGATGTTTCAAAACTAAGTGAAAGAATGAAATGTGCCTTAGCTATGTGCAAACTCTCCCTCTTAATTTCCTATCAGTGAAGTGGGGATAATAGTTCTATTTAATCTCACAGCTGTTTTGCCAAGTTGACTCCGTCAATTCCAAGGCACTCAAGTCTGCTGGTGGGTATTTGTCTCTCACCAGCATTTCAACAGTACATGTGTTTCCATGCTTTTTAACTCTTTCTAACTTTAAAATACTTCATTTTGTAACCTGACTCATCTCTTAATATAGACATTTTTTCTTATGAAATTGTTACTAGCTAAATACAGTCAATAACTTAAATGCACATAAGCTTCAAAAAATTGTGCTCAGCTAATAGCTTACATATAGTAAATATAGCTTCTGTGTTGTCTCTGTATATGACAGAAATTGATATCTAGATAATTCTAGTTTGGAAATGACTCAGTATAGGAAACTACCCTGAAAATTGTCCATATTATTTCTGTTTGTGTACTTAAGTGGGAGCTGATACTTTGGTTTTAAATTCTTATTGGTACAGGCCTTTGACTACCACAGTGTCAACAGTAAGAAGTTTTAAAGCAGTTGTAGATGTTTCTTTGAGCTTGGTGACAGCTGTACAGTGCTGGGCACCCCTGTGTTCACCCGTCTGTGCGCTATATCAGACAACACCAGCAAAGTAGCATTCCCCAGGGGCTGCCAGCTCTAGAATTGCTCTAGAAGCAAAATGCTCCATTATAGTAAGGCATCATTTTTTCCCTTATCACTTTGCCATTTCTACTTCAGATGTTTCTAGTAAGAATGCTAGAGTCAATAGAAAGCTACCTAGTTTTCCTAAACTAATCAAGAATGTGGAAAAAAAAGTATTGATTCCAGAAAGTATACTTAAACTGTGCTACAATGATCAGTTAACTGCTTATATTATTTATAGTAATCATTTCCAGTTTCTATTGCCTTTCTCAGAAGGAATATAATTTTGATAGTGAAACTTGTTGTGCACCAAGACTGAATTAATGCTTCATATAGTCTTTTTACATTTCCTTATCAGCTCAGTCTAAGACAAGGGCATGTCTGTAACGCTTGATTAAATGCCTTTGCTGTGAATGAATTTGTAGTCTTCACAATTTTATGTATCATGAGGCAAATGTTACATGAATTCAAAATTATGTGTCTATACTTCATTATGGACTAAGTGTTCTCCAAGCCCTCCACTGAACTTAGGTTACTTTTTTGAAAATACAGATATAGAAAATAAATTTTTTTAATGTATCACAACATAAGCTATCTGTCTCATTTTTATGGGTGGCATTAGAGGTTAGGAATCACAAACTTGGGAAAACTCAAGAGCAAGAAATCTGAGACAGTTTAAGAGACATTCAGTGTTTTCATGTCAAAGATGAATGTATGACTGAAAAATCTTTCTCATGCTCAGGAAATCTTACAAATTCCAGACACTTGGGAGGGTCCTATAAAGGAAAGATTTTTGGCTTCTCCTTTCAGCATATTTCACATTTTTAGGCAAGGTTACAGCAGTTTTTTAACCACTGAATTTTGCCATATTCTCATCACATTTGCATTATTTTTTCCTAAACTTCCCTTTTGTCAGCATTTATGCTGACAAGAGGTTAAAGTGTGACTACCTGTTTTGCCAGCAGAGACAGGTATTCTGGTCTTTGAAAACCAGAACTTACTGTTAGAAACAAATATTCAAATACTGGAATGCTTCACAGAAGGCACAGTAAAACAACAATTGCATACTCCAACCTTTGTGAAACAAGTTGTCAATTAGGTATATGGACCACCTCGTGTTTGTTTGTTTGGGTTTTTTTTCCCCCCACTGTGACAACATCAGAAATATCGTTTGAGCTTATTCATAATGGTGTCATTCCCTTACCCTGCCTTGACTGTTGCCTTATGCTACAAAATGTGACTTTTCTTCAAGAAAAACCCCAAACAATAAAAGTACAGATCCTCAGCCGTATAAATGTCTAATTGTGGTGGCAGTTGAACGTTCCAGTGCTATTTGTCATGCATATGCAAATTTTTGTGCTTTCTTATATTACTTTTCCTGTCTTTATCTTGCCTGGAGAACACCTGTAAGACCCCAAGGTGCAACAATAAAGAGTACAACCAGTAAAATGGGTAGAGCCAATAAGAGACAGTTTGTATCAAGGATTGTTTAGGGCCTTGGCTTTTCAGAGAAGTCTATTGCTCTGAAGAAGAGTGACACTAAATTATTGTAAAGTGCTTTTTTAACTTTTACTGCTTTGGAAGCAGCTACAAGTCAGCCACTAAAAGAGTTCTGTATCTGTGCAAGTAAGTTACATGAGTGTAACAATGTAACAGAGAAAATTGACAGAAAATACATATTTCTATAGTTGGGAAATAATTTCCAAAATTTAAGCAGACCGTAAATATGAACTTTAAGCAATGTTAGACTGAGCCACAACCTCATCTAGCTGATACTGCAGCTATGGTGAGGTGAACAGGAACAACAGCCACCGTGACAGCTCCATGATGAGGCACACCCGAACAGTGGAAATTCCTTTCCTCAACAGCAATTTAGAACTCTTTATGGAACATATAGAGCAGTGGGTGCTAACTAATCCTGCTAACACTAACAATCCTGCTTTAGAGCCATGACTTAGCGGCAAATCAAAATATTCTCATTTAAACTCTTATCTCCGGTACTGAAAGGCAGTTCTGAAAAGCATAGGACATACAGTCAGTTCTAAATACTAAATCCTTCCCATCATAAAATACAAACAGTGCGTGTTCCCAACAAGCAAAATCAGGTTCAACCCCCTTGTTTAGAGACTGTATGACTGTCTTAAACTCAGCCCTCCTTCCCTGGCAGGGACACACTTGTGAAATCTTGGAAGTCGGCTTCATAAATAAATAAATAAATAAAACAGCATGAGCCTTTCAAACTCTTGCGTTGTTTTTGTTTCGTTGGTTTTTTGTTTGGTTTTTGTGTTTTGTCTGGATTTTGTTTGGATTGTTTGTTTTTGGTTTTTGTGCATTTTTTTGTTTTTGTTTTGTTTTTGTTCTTTTAAATGCTTAAGTCACCGTAACGCCAGCAAGTCATAGCGACAGATCAGCTGCCCATTTCGGCTCTGGATTTCACCCGGAGCCAGACAGCAGACGGGCCGGGAGCAGCCCCGCTATCGGGCGGCGGCGGCCGGCGAGGTTATCCCGGGGGAGAGCGAACTCCTGCGTCCGCCCGGCCCCGCTGCAGCCGGCGGCACGGAGAGAGGGCTCCGCCAGCCCATCGCCGTGCCGGGGCCGGGCGGGCAGCACCAGGGGAGCAGAGCCGGCGGCAGGTGACCGAGATCACTGCAGGTTCCTGAAGTCTCCTTCGCCGCCCACTCCGCTCCTCACTCCCCGCCTGGGGTGGGGTTGACTGCAGTCCGAGGCCGGGAGAGCCACGGGGTGTGTGCAAGGGCGACGACACCGTGAGGAACAACACCCACTCCCGCGCGCGCCTCTCCCGCCCGGGCCGAATTTAAACTGCGTTACTGCGCCTCGCGCAAAGCACCAACGCCGCCTCGGCCCGCGCGCCGTGCCCCTTCCCCGCCAGCCAGCCAATAGCGGGGCCGCTTCGTTCTCCTCCCCACCAATCGGGGCGCGGCTTGTTGCCGGCTGGGAAGGAGAGCTCGGTGCGCGCGCCCGCCCGCTGTGGAGCTGGTCTGTGGCGCGGGGCAAGCGAGTCCTCCGCCCTGTGCTCCTCCTGCTCCCCCGCCCCTTCTCGTCGCGCTTTGTTGGTGCCTCTCCCGGGAGAGCGGCGGCCGTGGCCGGCGGCGATGCCCGAGTTTCTGGCGGACCCGTCGGTGCTGACCAAGGAGAAGCTGAAGAGCGAGCTGATCGCTAACAATGTGAGCCTGCCGGGCGGCGAGCAGCGCAAGGACGTCTACGTGCAGCTTTACCTGCAGCACCTCACCGCCCGCAACCCGCCCGCTGTCGCGCAGCCGGACTTCTCTAGCGACGAGGAGCGGGAGCCCACGCCTCTGGGCGCCCGCAGCCGCGGCGCTGCCCCCGCCGGCAGGGGAAGTCCCGCCGCCTCCCGCCNNGGGGCTGGCCGCTCCCTCCTTCCCTCCCTCCCCACCCGCCGCGGCGCGGGGACCCGCGAGAGGCACCGGGGCTCCCGCACGGGGCTGGGGCGCTCTTCGGCTCGGCTGAGGAGCTGGTCCCGCAGCCCGGGGCAGAGCAGTTAGCTGCGCTGCCGGGCGGCCGCCCCGTGCCAAGGAGCGAGGTGGGACCGCGGGTCGGGGCCGGGCGGCTGCCGGCTGCGCTTCCAGGTCGCGTCCCGCCTTGAAGCGGCTAGTCCTGGTTCCCTTTAGGCGGGCAGGGTCAGCGCGATCGTGCGTGGGAGGGTGCGGCAGCCCCTGACTGTAAATTGGGAAGCCCTTGCTGTGATTTGACGGGCGCTCTCCTAAGTAGAGAATTTCAGTGTTGGAGGAATGAAGCAGGAGAAGCGCAGAAGCTTGCAACTTGCTCTGGAGAGGATTCCCGTCAGCTGTCTCGGTTGTACTGCAACAACCGCTACTCGGTGTAAATACTTCTACATGAAAGGATGAAGCTGTGAAGGAGCAGCTCATTTTATTTAGTGAGGGGGACTGTTCAGTGTAAAGAGGGTCTGAGCTGTCTCGCTCGTACCTCCAAGCATGTGTTTTATAGCAAAGCCTGTTCAGGCAACAGGCTTTCTTTGTACTTGCTTTCTTAGACTTTATCATATAAGGGAGGACGGGGAGATGATGGTCTTTGGACCTTTTCTCTTTGGGAGAATGTGATTTCCTTATTAATTTTTAATAAGTGGTCTGTAGATTTGCATATACTGAGAAGGGAATCTAGTAACTGATAATTCTAAACTGTCTGATCTCGAGTAAAGGTTTGGATACTGATTTCCAGCTTCCGGAGTTGTAGTGTGTGCGATATTACAAACATTTAATTGTATCTGAGATACTGTTTTTCAAAGTACTCATTAGTAAAGTGAGTGCAGAGAAATGAAATCATTTGAAGAGCTTTCATGCTTTAGCCTTCAAAAATGCCAGAAAAACAGTTCTTGAATTAAGAAATTGAAATCTGCAACTTCAAGAGGAAGAGGTTTCTAACCAAGTTATTTACCTCTTTTTAACTTCTAATTCAAACAGTTAACCGACACTCACTGAAATGACTTCACAGTGAACTAGACACTTCAGTGGCTTAGAGTGGTCTGCTGAAAGCATTTGTAAAGTGCTTTTAAATAAAATAGGATGAGCTTGGATGTGGCTTGTTTCATACTTGTTGGAGGAGGAACATCTCAGAACTGCTGAAGTTCTTATCCTAGATCTGACTTTTTTTTACAGAGTGTTTAAGTTTAAACAACTATGGGTGACTTTTTTTTCATGTTTACGGAATGGGTGTTACTCTTGTGCTTGTGTTAACAATGTCTGGAAGGTTCTGTGCTATTTATGCTTATCTTGTGTGTTAATATCAGAACACTCTCATCATAACTTACAGGACTTCGGTGAATATTCTAGTGATAGTTGCTCGTATTTGGGTCCATTTTGCTCTGAGTTGTGTTGTCTCCCCCCAGACGAAGCCCAATCCCAAACCAAAACACCCAGAAAAATCTCAAACAGTACCTGCCAAACAAAACAAACACACTTGGAGGGATGTATGCTTGTTGCCTTGCTTTGTGCAGCTTAAGTAGTTCTGAAACTGCTTGTAGCTTGAGTAACTGTTGTTCCTGTTAATGCCTTCTGGCACAAGGGTGCTTTCCTGATCAGCTCGCCTTCAAAAAGAGTAACTTAAGTATCTCCAGAGTGATTTGTGCCCAGAATACTTGCAAGGGAGAGGTAGAGCTAAAGAAGACTGGCATCCTACGGAACTGGGATTCTGGTGAGGAAACAAAGCAAAATATCTTGATAAGATTGAGAGGGCAGGAGGGGAAGCATGCAGACCTCTGAAAGAAAAGAAACTAGAAGTAAGGGGCAAAGGGAGGAAGCTGGAACTGCAAGTATCTATGGAAAGGAGGAATAAATGAATTCCACATTTCCTCTAGGTCTCTTAGTAGGCTCTGGAAGCAAACCTCTGTCCTTTACTCCTCTGTGTAAATTCATTGTTTTATTTTTAGCACTGATTTTGTTTTACATTTAAAAGGGCTAGAAACAGTTTTTACTGGGTGCATAAGGAAATTAGAATTAGTAATTAGTATTAGAAATTAGTACTTTATAACATGTACTGCTATAATGACATTGCTCTTTTCTGTTGTTAGGTTGATAACGGAATAACAAAATTGCAATACTTTAATAGCTTCGTTTTTTTATATATATTACTGGTCTTAGAAATTGCAATATTGGATTGTGTAACTTGCTGGGGGGAGTTTTAAACCAATTGTTTCAAACTTTTAGGCAAGCAACTAAATATGTTTCTAGAACACCAAAATACTACGTTGCAATGGTATCTTCTGTGGGATTAAAAAATGTGAACTGTGTTTTGTGTATCACTCTTACTACTGCTTAACTTGAAGTTGCAAAAGTCTCTTCAATCTAGATGACTCAGTCAAGGCTAGTATTAACTTGTAAAAACATTTGAAAGAGCACTTACATAGGCTTGCATTTGGGAGAGTTCTGTCCCACTGTGCTTTCTCCTACACCTTATTTGGTGTTTCTTTGGCTCCAGCTTAATATTTTACAAACCTTAAAAAACCCCACCCAAACTGAGCAGCAATAACCCCCCTCAAAAAAAAAACAAACAAACAAAAAAAACCCAACAAAAAACAACCACAAAAAAACAAACCCAAACAAACTGATTTGAGAGCGAAGATTTGCTCTCACTGTTGGAATGATGAATGAATGAATGAATGCTGAATGCATAGAGGGAGAAGTAGAAAAGGGCCAGCATCACTCTTGGAGCAAAGAAGTATGTTATTTTGCACGGAGAAGAGCAACACAACTGAAAGACATAATCTTTTGTGTGTGTGTGTGAAGTCTGCTTTTTCAGCAGTACTACCAACACAACAGTTGTCAATGCTGAACTGTGTGGTGCTGCTGAAGGCCAGCGGTCTTGACATGTCAGAAAGCACTGTATCTTTACTTTATGGGCATAGGCTGTCAAAGATCTGCAAAATACATTGTTTTATATGGCTTTTGGTATCGGGGGAAAAAAAAATTCTTGCATTGGGGATCCTGTGTTGGCCCAAGTAAAGGGCTTCCGACTTGGTGATAGTCACTGGATGGGTTTACTGACCACTGGGTTTGGCCCCATCCCACTCTGGGCCAGCTCGCGGCTCTCTTTATTAAGAGCAAACAGCTGTACCCCTCTGTGGTCCCGTAGCCGGCCGTAGTTCCAGTCCCCGGGCCCGGGTGGAGGCAGGCAGAGGGCAGAGCAGAGCGGGTGCGGCGCTGGCGCCAGGGGGCGCTCCGGGGTCGGCTGCCCGTGGAGCAGCCGAGAACGCGGGGGGAGCTGCGGCCACACCTGCCGGCATCGGGCTCCTGGCCTGCGGAGCGGAAGGCACTGCTTCTCTGAAAGTGGATACGAGGAACAAGTTCAGAGGAGTACTCGCAATGCCTGTGCTAAAACAGATCTCTAGATACTTTTCCTAAGTTCTGGGCATTTGATAATGCATTTAGGTGCACGTTTTTTATTTGTGAAAGCTGTGCAGAGACAAAACCTCGTCGTTTTAATTCTACAAATGATGCCTTTTGAATTCACCAGTCATCCAGCACAGCTCTATGGATACTGCATCTAACCCAAGAATATATAGCTCACTTTAGCTATATACTCTTATCAGGAGAGGAAGAGCTTTTTGAACCATGCCTGTGCCTCATTCTGATAGTATTGTCTGGAACAGCCAGCTTTTCCAGCTCTACTAATGTCATGTCTTTGAGCAGCTTTTTTTTTTCCTAAACTTGTTTAGCATAGTAGTATGTGAGGACAGTGACTGGGTGTGTGAGACCTTTTTGCTGCAGGGGGAACCATCTGGGTGCCCCTGGTCCTGGTTAGTTATGAGCTGAATAATGGCAGTTATATTTAAATAAAATAATCCCACTGAAGTAACTTTTATCTAGCAGTGCTTGTCAGTTGTTCAGCAAGGACATATACACAAGCCAGATCTCCAGGTCAGCATTCAGTTGATTGAGCCATGAAACCACCTGTTAATTTGTTTTGTGTTGTGAATTTTTACTCTTTCACTTAGTTTTTCTGGAAACAACTCTTCATTATGTAGCATTCATTTGCTTTCAGAGTGGTAGAGCGTGGAACTCAGAGTCTGGGGGGAGAAGGAGGTGGAAGAGTTAAGTAGTCCCTAATCTTATAGTTTAGTACTATTATGGTACATAGGCTTGGAAATTCTAAGTCTGGCACTTACTACCTGGTTAGAAGTTAGTGAGTTCTTTAATTTGTGTTTGTATCAGTATCTTTGAATTGCTGCTGCATCATTTCCTTTCCATTGTTTATTTTGTTTGTCCTGTAGCTTTTGGTAAATATCGTCTCCAGGCCTGTGAGATTAAAAAGCTCAATAGGACTTGGTTTTTAAAAAAGAAAATTCTACTGCAGGAAATATTTGTGTATGGCAGTATAAAATGTACAAGAGGAATAGAAACCTCTCTATTTCAGTGTAAGTCTATTATTAACACTTCACATATGCAGATCCTTATCTTCACCTCTCCTAAGAGAAATAGTTTTTGCTAGAAAGAACTCTATGCAAACTGGATAGAGAGCATTTTGTTGGTGTGATTTGGGCTTTCTTTAGCTTTGTGCTGGTTTAAACTGGCAGGAGAAATGAATCCAACTTGGAATGGGATTGCAAGTCCGAATAACAATTTAATAAAAAAAAAATCACAAAATACACTGATACAGAAGAAAAATCCATTTGACCCACAAAAACAAATGTACAGCCCAGCACAGTAGGGCACAAGCAGAATGGAGCTCACCAACCCCTGTGCTGAACACCACGTGCCCCCCCCCCCGAGTTCAAAGTAAAAAGAAAGGAAGAAACCTGCTGGTGAAAATGATGGTTGCAGTCCAGTGGCAGTCTCAATCCAGTCAAGGCTCTGGTCCTCCTCTGGATCTGACGAGACCTCTTGGTCCCAAAACCCCAAGCTTATATATGCTTGGGCTCAGATGGGAATGTCCAGTCTCTCCCCCCACGGTGGAGAGTTTCACAATGGGTGATTGACTCTGTGAGGTGAACAATGGCATATTTTTGGCATCCCTGAAGTCCCGTTAGCAGACATGACCTCTCGGGTGTGAAGGTACTAGTGGCTCACTGGAGGGGAGTTATCACACGTGAGTCATTGGTATGAGGACAGGAAAACTTCCTTACCTCACAGAAGTTCCTAAACACTCAGCTTGTAGCTTGAGGGGTCGGGTGTGCTCTGGGCAGCTGCTGCAAATGGGCCATTGTGAGCCGTTCATGAGAAAAATGACATAGAGGGTTTAAAATACACACCCACACAGTGACAAACTGATCCTGGCTACTATAACCAGGACAAGCTTATCTTAACCTAATTCAAAGAAACAGTAAATAGACCCTGACTCTGCTTCTAGTGATGAAGTTGCACCTGTTTGGGATTAAAGTAATTGTGTATCCTGATGCCGGTGTTATTTAACTTGGGATTTGAAAATGCTGCTTTTGATGTCCCATAGTTGTCAGTTATACTGTTTAATGGCTTCTTCAAGATGGTACTTATGCTTGTTTGTGGAACAGTGCTGGGACTAGTACAGGTTCTTGTGAATTGTGCCTGATAAACTGGTCTGTGGCTGTTCATTTGTATTCAGCATGAATGTCATCAGTGAGGTAAGAGGTAGGTAGCTTTCAAGTATGAATTCTGCTCACTTGCATTTTCTGCTCTTGTTAGTGGAAGAGCAGGAAAAGCTTTGCGCAGTCAAGATACGATACTCGGAAGATTAATCTCTTCTGGGCTCTAGTTTTCTGTGGCCCTAGTAATGAGCATGCTCTGTGGCAGCCCATGGTTATAATTCATCACAGCACTTGTTTGAAGACTTGTTTTCTGGATAATCTGAAGCTGAGCCTGACAGAGACCATTACCAAATTTCCATTTCCTTGGTGTGAGCAAATATCTCTCAAGTAAAGTGTGCAGATCCTCTTCTAGTTTCTATTTCTATTTTCTAGAAAATAGCAATGACTAGAAATACTTTTTAATGCTGCTGCCTCTGGATGGAATTATAAGCTCTTCAGATAAGGATTTATTGGTCTGTGTAAATTTTTGCAAAAATATTTATATTACATGCAAAGAGATCACTTGCACCACCTTACTTTGGCAAATCCAGGTACTGCCACAATTTCACTTTAAGCACTTAACCTCTGCACCACAGTAAGACAACCTAAATTTTTCCAGTGGTCACCAGACCAGGAATATATGTGTGTGTGTTTGTTGTTGTTTGTTTGATTGTTTTTTAACTTGAAGTAATAAATTTTAAAGCTAGCTGTTCTGATCTGTCTCATGACATAGTCCAATGGACAAGTTGTCCTGATGCACAGGAAGTGTAGTGGTAGTTAAAGCTACTGTTGCTGAAGTTAATGCTGTCATACCACAGCTAAGCTATGAGAGAAATTCTTCTGCCTTACTAAGGACTGATCGTATGGTCCAGTGAATGGTTAAATAGTGACTTTTGTCCTGTGCAAGTGAACTCACTTGCTTTTGCACTAAGAAAAATAGGTGTTCAAAAGTAAAAGTTGTGATATTGCAGCACACAGAATAATTGATGCATCTGGCACAGTTATTAAAGAGCAGAGGTTACTTTCAACTTTTTTCATCGCCTCCCTACCCTTTTTCCGTGCTGAAACTGATTATCTGATGGCTTCTGTGTGACAGTAGTGCAGGAAAAAGTGAAACAGTATTTTGAAGGGAAAAAAAACATATACCATGAGATGTGACTTTACTTGTGTTGGAGTATCATAGCACTCATTAGTTGCAGTTAGATTTCGAATAGTTACTATATCTGTAAAGTGTCCGGCAGAATGCTGAGTAGTTCTTTTGGTGTATATTGTTATAGTGTTGTCTGTGGTCTCTAAGTGATGTTAAGGTAGAAATAGATTAAATAAAGTTTCTTGAAAGTGTCATTGGAATGTTGATTTCCTACACAACGGTAGTTTCCTTCTGAAGTACAGAGTAGCATCTTGGTTAATATACTTGCTGATGTGTGCAAACACCAGAGCTGTCAATAGTCTAAACAGATCTCAACAAGAAAACTCAACATTTGTTTTGGAACTCTTCTATTTTCCCCACGGTTTAGATAGTTCAATAGTCCAGGAAAAAATACACTGCATATGAAATTCAAGTTAATGTGATACTTAACTTGAATAAAAGTCTCGTTGGTTGGTTTTGGTGTGCTATGTAAGTATGCTTGGTTGCTTCAAAAACTGTTTAGGAATGGAATGATTGATAAAAGTGAGTGTAAGTCTGTCTTTAGTCAAATCTGCCACTTTAGTGGCCCTATTATTTCTTCAGGCTGCTTGCAGTCTATTTCATAGAATTAAGAAATAGCATGCATTCTAGGAGAGTCTGTTCTTTTGAGCAGCTGATTTTAAGTTCATCATGCTGGGATATTCACAGTCTAGAGTTAGAGGAAAATCTGCAGTCAGCTATATTTGGGAAATCCTCATACAGTCCCTGCTTAGCTCTAAAATATCAAGATACTTGAAGCAAGACCAAGTTTGCATGCAAACAAATATTGAACTGGCACTAATGGGTAGGTAGATACTGCTGACTCATTTCAGTCATCTTAGTGTTTTGGTTCTGTCTTACAAAATGCAATAAGAAAAAGACCTGATAATTTTGACTAAGTGTTATAGTTTATTTGTATTTGGAATTTTAGTCTTTGGTTAGTACCAGAAAACTCAGATAGGTTGGCCTCTGGGCAACCAAGCAAAGAAAAAATGTTAAGTGTAGAAATTGTTTCTGTTTATATCCTGCAACTTTGAGATATAAATACAAATCAATTCAAAGCAGTATCAGGATCTTTCTTAGCTGAGAGCATGCAAATCCTAAGCATGCTTTTTTCTGTCTTCCCTCTTCACTTTATTCTAAATTTTGGAGCTTGAAATGCCTGTTAAAATAGTAGGGGCTTCCCAAGTTGAAGAAATGTTATGATTGCTCTCTTTGGATCTAGTGGAAACTGTTAATTTAGGAGTAGCGTCTCAGCAGATGATTTTGATAACCATCCGTATGTGGAGGTGGTACATTGCCAACTGTTAAAGTAGTGTTGGCAGAGTTGGGTTTAGAATTTGTTAGAGCTGCCATAGCAGAGGTCTAAGCAGACAGACAGGATTTTGAAAATTTGAGGTTGTTTCTGATTTTTGCCTGTCCTGCACTCACTTCATATCATGTAATCTCAGAGAGAGTGCTAGGACAAGTAGGGATAGGGGTTTTCGAAACCTGGTTGAGAGGATGTAGATATTGAAGAATTTCTTCCTTATCATTAGAGGAAGAAATGTGACCTGTTAGGTAGAACAATAATGTAAAGTGCCAATGGAACATAAGTATTTGTGGTTTAATGTAGTGATGGTGAAACAGCTAAAAGCTTACTTGTCCAGTTATAGGAAAAGCAATCCCCTCCCATTGTATACTTGAACTTCAAATTAAAACATAGGACCAGAATAATAAGATATTTTTTTTTAACTACAGAGGAGGTTCATAATGGGTATTTCCATCTTAAGTAGGAATCTTGTGCATGTTTGTTTAGTATGTGTAAATGTTTGTACTATTGCACATAACCTTTAGTAGTGCTGGTATAGCAGAATAAAATTACTTTTTCTGGGTTTATATGTTTGGTGCTCTTATGTCTTCCTATTTGCTTGGAAGAAAAAGATGTGTTCTGTATTAACTATAAACATCCTGTCTCCTATTTCTCCCTCATACACTCACAGAAAGCTACAAAGAAAACTGACAAACCCAGGCCAGAGGAGAAGGATGACCTAGATGTAACAGAGATGAGTAATGAAGACCTTCAAGAGCAACTTGTGAAGTATGGAATAAGTCACGGCCCGATTGTAGGTAGGTCAGCTGAACTAGCAAATATTCGTCTGTTCAACATATTTCTCATAAACCTCAGTCATGAGTGCTCTAAGCTGCTCTGATACAGTTACTTATTAATACCACTACTTTGTAATCCTACTTCCTACTTAGAATGTTTTCATTGAACTATTTACATTGAGAAGACTTGAAGCATTGCAGTGTAGGCAAGTCTGCAGTTTGCTCCTCTTGTGTTTAGGCCAGCTGGAGATGTTCCAACCTCTATTCTGAAGCTGTGTAACTATCACTTAAAGTTCAGTGCTGGGGTAATTAGGTCTTCTGATACAGAGGTTGGGATCTGGGCCCACTTAAATAGAAAATATATCTTACATAATAATCTAATAGCGTTCAGAGCAGAATGGGAACAGGGAACTTCCCTTTCCCTAGAGCTTTTTCTACTCACTGCGTTGTGCAGTAATATTTTTCTTTACTAATTTTTTTTTTTTTCTGGCCCTTTGAACTTTGCATTCTGTCCTGCATGCTGGCCTACATCAGGAGTAGTCCTGACCCCAGCCTAATCTCCTGCCTTGGGCACTCATCTGAGATGTGGGATCAAAGCAACTTGCCTTTCAGATTGTGCATTAGCCTAATGGCAAGGGAATTTGATTTCACAACTCCTCAGAAAAAGATCATTGTCTGTTGCATGCTGAGTCTTCTGTGGAATGTCCTTGAAATCCTAGGCGGATGGAAATGTCAGTGGTGGAACCTGCAGTCCTGTGTATATTCAACGTCTTATGCATAGTATTTTCAGTTAGCTGATTCTGTATGCCTTCCCATTCAACCTGTTCCTCTTGGATGATAGTATTCAAGTCTGCAAAACTCATAGGCAGTTCACTGGAAAGATGTTCAAATTTGGTCTAATTATAAAAGCTTTTAGTTCTTAGAGGGCATAGACTCTGTTTTGAGTATGCCACTTCTTTTTAAGGGTGGTTTCCTCTTATCTGAAAAATTCTAAGTCTAGAGATTTTATTTCTGCAGCTCAGGTATCAGTCACTTCTACAGGTTTTTGCCAGCACAGTCCTGATGTGGATGTGTGTGCTAGAGCTGATACCTTTTAAACAGCTGTCCTTGTAGATCAGATGTGCCAACCTAATGGCTAGATCCAGCAAACAAGTTCTGTTGCTCCTTGCTTGCACCACCTCTGATGCTAATTGGACGGAATTTGCCAACAAGGCAAAGGCTGAGGTTGAGAGGGCATTGATTCCAGGGTAAAGATGTTAAGAGAGTAATAGCGCAATCTGCATGGAAACTGTTGCCCTTGCAATTTCAGACTCACTAAATTTTTTGTGAGGGCATAGCAGCTTATGTATGGCAGCATATGAAACAAAACATTGAAGAAGCAAGTAAATTCCCTTCCATAGATTTCTTTTTCATAGCTTTCATTGTACAAGGAAGTCTAAGTTTAGCTAAGAATTCTCTTAAGCCAAGAAGTTAGAAGCCTTAGAAGCAGAGTTATGTGCCTGGACGTATATACTCTCGGCCATACAAACCAATTAAAAAAAAATAAAACAACATGTTCAGAGATTCCCAAGGAATAGGCAACAGCCAAGTTCTATCAGTCAGGTCAGGAAAGATGAAAACTCTATCTTTAGCATTTACCCTTCGTTTGTTACAGCTACTACTAGGAAACTTTATGAGAAAAAGCTGTTGAAACTGATGGAGCAAGGTCCTGATCTGAAGGCACCTGTGCCTCTCCCAGCGATTTCAACTACTGAGAACACCAGACAGAATGGAAACAATGATTCTGACCAGTACAGTGACAATGAAGAAGGTAAGACTGAAGTAGAACTTGCATTATACATAAATAATACTTGCAGTAGAAATACCTAAAGAGAGTATGGTCTTGTTGTTAGGTGAGGCTGTAAGATACTGCTATGGACCATGTCAGTTACGAAGCACATCATGCAGTACTAGCACAGTGATCCAGGTGCCTATTTTGGGAAAAGAAACTTTTTGCTAATGAACTGTTTTCTTTTATCCATTTTCCCCAGATGAGAGCCTTTTTAATCCAAGAGACTGACAACTGTGTTAAGGTGCAGTTTTGTCTTACAGTGCTCACCGTAGTTATTTACTATGGGATAGTGAATGAATGTTTATTAAACTTTGGTACTCTTTTTTTAAAATGTCTCTCGCTTATGACTCTGTTCCTTATGGACTTAGTTTGGAGTGGGACGATTGGTTGGTCCTGGATGTGGGTTTTTTTGTGGTTTTAATATCAAGTTTTTATCAAAGTGTAGTGGTGGGGAAAGTGGAACCTAAATCACACCATTGTGCATCTTGCAAAAAGTAAAAACAGAATAGACTTTAAAGAGTGACTAGAATGGAATGTTAGAAGATGTTTGTTTAGTGTGGTTTGGTTTGGGGTGTGGGGTTTTTTTTTTTTGGTTTGTTTTGTTTTTACATGAATTTCCATGGAGGTAGGACAGAAAGGATTGAAATAGGGTTAGTAATTCAGTTGATCTCCCTTGCATATTTGGGCTTGTTTTCAGCTTTTATCTCTTGTACTTTCAAGTGGTCAGGGGTGTTAGAGACTGATTTATTTACTTTTGGGACAGCCAAGAGCCCAGTCACAATGGACAGCTACCTCCTTATAGTTACATATGCTTCATCTAATTACTGAACTGTTCAAATACTCGGGAACAAACTCCAATGCTCCCCTCTCACCGGCAAAAAGACGTTTTCCATAAATAAACCCTAAATAAGTTGGTGTAATGCTATTAGAATTTTAGAAAAGCAGTGGAAATAATACATCTTTTCATTGATAAGATACTGCTAACCACTCCTTTCTACTGCATCAAAAAGGGAGTTTTATATAAAAAGACATTTTAAAGGAAGCAGAGCTAACAGTGTCAAACAATGTTGCAAAGCTTCAGTACCTTTACTACAATCAATAGTAGAAGGGTACTTTGGTTAAAGGAATTGGAATTTGATACCAGTTTCTGAATGGAACTTCTGGATTGGTCAAAATTTATCTGAAATGTAGAATTTTTTGGACAAAATATAAATACTTGTGTCAGTGTTCTAAAATAATTTTAAGGTTATTTTTTGAAAGTCTGTTGTTCTTTAATGGAGAAACGTTCCTGTTTCTCACTGCTTTTTAAGGAAATGATATCTCAGAGTTATGTTGCCTCTTAAAATGACTTTTTACTAAAATACAATTGGTTTCAATTAGTAGAACAACTAGTAGTATTAGAGAAACTAGTTGTATTAAATCTGATTGCAGATCCGAAGACTGAGATGACGCTTGAGAAGAGAGAACCACTTAAAGCCCGGACGAAGACGCCAGTAGCACTCAAACAAAAAAGAGTTGTTGAGCACAACCAGGTATGTTTAATTTAGTGGCACATGGAACAGCTACTAACTGCAGGTGATGTGCTCACTAAATACCTTGCTACTTTTAACATAACCACAATTGACTAAGTGAGCTGTGCCGTTTTAAAAGTTCTTTTAGAAAGCCTGTTCTAATACAGCATGAAAATCTTATGAATCTAATCATAGCTGCCATTTTTAGCCTGTCTGATAATGTTCAGAGTTTGACCTTAATGTTCCAGTCTGACTTGCCAGCTGCTGTAGCACCTCCTAGAGAAAAATAGGAGGCAACCTTAACATATTTAATTTTGGAAACGTGACAGGTTTTTAAGTCACATGGATTGATGTCATCCTGTTGGATGTTTTTAATCAACTAGATTTAATAAAAGCAGTGGTTTCTCCAAAAAAGTTTGGAAAAAGGGGTGGCTTTTTATTTTTAAGAAATGTTTCTAAATACACCATAAATGGCTTGATACCTATATATATGTATGCATTTTAAATAAATCTGTTTAATGACTCATGTAAATATAATACATTGTCATGTATTTCAGTACATGCGTATATGCAGGTGTATGTGTGTACATGTATACACTGGCTTTATGTATAATATTTTTTCTTGAGCTATGTTTGTAGCAGCAATACTAGAGTAGATGTGAATTTGTAAAAAGCTGCTCCTAAGAAGAAAAATAATAAATAACAAGTTTAGATCTTGCTATACATACTACTTGTCCTTTGCTTATAAATATTAGTTCTGTTGTCTTGGTGAAAGAGGGCTTTTACAGGAGCACCTCTGATTTTTCACACTGCTCAATACTGGATTCGGTAGTTGGTGGCCGATTTGTTATTGTGACAGTGTCACTAAATGCCCTGTTTCCTAGCTTAGTTCGTTAAGGATCTTTACAGTGTTATTCCTCTGACCAGTAAGAAGTGGAGTTATGCTGCAGTAAAGGACTTGTACAGAAAACATTCGGTGACTCAGAATTTGACTTGTTAGTTCCATGGTGTATTTTAGCAGATCACAGTGACTTTTCTCAATACTTTATGGTAAATGCCAGATACTTGTAGTTTAAGTAGTGTGTGTGTGTGTATATAAACATGCTTTAACTCTGAATGTTTCTTAAAACAGGTAACATGCTGCTGTGTGATCTTAATACAGTAGTTATGGAGATCTGTAACAACTACTTTTTTTTATTTGGATTTTTAGGCTACAATCTGAACAGATTTCACTTTACAAATCAAAATACACACATAATTCAATGCATCAAATATTCCTTAATTTATTCAGGCAACTTCTGCTCATGGTGGTCTTTAGAGTGGACATCTGAATCTGTAGGTGGTTGTGTTTTAAGAATTACTTTTTTCTAAATTGTTATTCAGCCAGAAATCCCTGCCAGCTTCAGTGTAATAGCAATACTTAATTCTACTATCAACAAACAAAATTCAGGTCTTCAGGAACCCACTTACAGAATAAAAGACAAGATATATAATGAGATATTTTTATGGCATTTTTGGGATAATTGTTGACTCAATTTTTTTGTCATCCTATTACTGTATTAATATTAGGTCATTACTATGTTTTGAAATCTTACATGTGCAGTATAGGTGCAATATTTTGCAAGTTATCTCATTTAATTCCCAGTAGTTAATCAAAGGAATATAATTTGATTAATCAAAAAATTATGTAATTTCAAAATTGTCAAATTCTTCAGAAAAATCTGTCTTATTAAACCCTCTACCTTTCAACTTCTGATTGCTGTGTTAATAAAAGAAAGATAAACCCAGCAAAAAACAGCATCTAAAAAACCCCAAACACCCTCACCAAACCCCCAACAAAGGTTTGCTTGAAGCCAAGAACAAGCCAATGCTTTTGGCTAGCAAATGTGTGTATTCATATATTTTTATGAGAATAAAACCTGAAGATGGAGAAGTTTGTTTTGGTTTTTTCCTGTGGAATTGGATCTTAGGTTTTCAGCTAATGCGTGTCAAGGGGCTGTACTCACTTTGCAGAATTATTGCAATTGTCATACACTCTTTGGCACTGGCCAAAGACTGAGGCTCTGAAGAGAGATGATGATGAACTTGTGGGTAGTGTGGCATGAACAGACTTGCTAGTTACTTCTAAGTCCCGCATGGCACTAGTTTTAGTCCAGACATACACAGCTGACAAGATTGTCTGTCATTTGGCAAGGACAGAGGTTGCTGTTCTCTTAAGAAGAGAGTGCAAATAGATAAGTCAGTAAGCAGACTGCTGCAAGAGAAATTGGGTGGGGTGGTTGAGCAGGCTTATGGGTCTTATCAGTCAGTTAGCAGTGGAGGGTTGGATGAACTTGAGCTCAGTTATGTTTAATTACCTCCTCATATGAACTGGGAAAGTTGGCAGAAAACCCTAATTTGAATGCCCCCGTCTAATCCAGTAGGTGAATATAGCATGAGAGTTCAAAACTAAGGCCTCAGAGTAAATGGCACTGGACAGAAATACAGACTTAAAAATACATTTTAAAGAGCAACGTAGAGCTACTCTCTCTCCTTGAAACCTTGTACAGTGGCATTCTGCATGTGCTGTGCTCCCCTATTCCTTCCTGTTTTTGTTTGGTTTTTTTTTCCTACCCATATAGCTGGCTTATTAAAAATAAAACATGCAGCATTGCAGCTGCTGACACACAAATTTTATGTGGCATACACCAAATAAAAAACTTTGTAGGTGATAGCTGAGATGAAGTTCTAATCTGTAGCTTCACTGCTTGTGAGTAGTAAGACAGTTAAAAGCACATGCTGAATAATGCTTGTGTGTCACACCATTGTAGTTCTCTGGTTATATACAGGGTGTTGGTGTACCTGAACATGAATGTTACATTCTAATAGGGTTAGAGGCCTGCTCAGTTGGCAGTGAGGGTAATGATAACTGTAGACAGCAATTTTTATTTCTTTTTTTTTAATTTTTTCTGTTGACTGTGCTCTAGTGAAGTATGATTGGGTCTTACGCAGTAGATTCTGGCTTTTTTTCCTAGACTTTTCATGCAAGAAAAATTTCCAACTTAAAACATATGACTGAAGGATCTGAAGAACAAAGAAGAGAGGCAGTTATTAGTGAAGTATTTTGTACTTTTCATTAGAAGATAATTAATTCCCAGTCAAACAGTCTGGGATGGGGAGCTCTGTTACTAGGATGAGAGAATTGCCTTGCTGTCTTCTTGAGTGGATTGTGTTTGAGTAGAACCACTCTGAAATGACTATTTTTCTCAAAGCTTCTAAAGAACACCTCAAATAGAAAATGTGGGGGGTTCAGGTGGGGAGCTGTGATTGTAGGTTGCAGGTTAAATGTTTCTTTAATGAAGAGAAGGCAGTGTCTGGTCAATATCTAAAGAAGTCTGCTTAAACAGTAAAGAATTAGGCCAAAATCTATAATTCTATACAAAACATCTGAATCTCTTTGGACCTGAGGTCTTGGCATTTGTTTGTGTTTTTTTTTTTAGGTTTTTTTAGTTTGTTTTTTTTTTTTTTTGGGTTTTTTTTTTTTTTTGGGTTTTTTTTTTTTTTTGGGTTTTTTTTTTTTTTTGGGTTTTTTTTTTTTTTTGGGTTTTTTTTTTTTTTTGGGTTTTTTTTTTTTTTTGGGTTTTTTTTTTTTTTTGGGTTTTTTTTTTTTTTTGGGTTTTTTTTTTTTTTTGGGTTTTTTTTTTTTTTTGGGTTTTTTTTTTTTTTTGGGTTTTTTTTTTTTTTTAAAGTACTTCAGTGATTTAGGATTAGAATTTAACACTTGTGCTCCCCCTGCTGGGTATGTAGTTGCTGTAATACAGAAGTCCTCATGGAATCATAAAGCTGCTCAGCTTCCAGTTTGTGTTCCCTCTCAATATAGAAATACTTTTCAGCCTGTTCTTTTAACACATTGTTTTGGGGCTATACTGCTCTAGTGAAGTTATTTCTGCTGTTGGATGTGTAACCAACAGTTGCACCAGCATGTGTATCTGATCAGAACTCAGTGCAACATCCAAAATATATCACTCTGTGAGGTGTTAAAATGCAAAGATTGCAGTTATAACGAAGTAATGATTTTTATTTTTAACCTTAACCCAAAAGGAAAATACTTTATATAAAATCTAGAAGAAGCAGGCCCTCATTCCCTTTCCCTCCTGGGATTAATTTTGAGTGGGATATTTTCTTTGGGCACAAAACTGCAAATAAAGCATAGGGAATAATGTGTGTGTGTTAATCACTATAAAAGTTTGGCACTTCATGTTGTTGCTTAGATTTGTAAAGATTTATGTCAGGTTTGATCCTTTAAGCCTACTGTTATGTGAAAATTGTTAGTTTCATTTCTGTATGTAGAACTTTTTAAGATTGTTTCCCCATGACCCCTGGAAATTAGGTCCTGTTGAAATGTAGGTGGCTGTGCATAAACAATTTCCACCTCTCCTTGAGAGTGTAGAGTCCTATCTGTGCAGAGAACAAGGTAATGCTTTCTGCTTATGCTCATGGGATTTTGGGGGGATGTGTGTGTGTAGATTGGAATGTAATGGGCCTCTGTTCACAACTTGATGTAACGACTCATAGTGTCAGTTCACTCTATTGCAGTGGGCAAATTAGCAGTTGTTACTGTTGGGCATTATCTACTCAGTTCTGTATTTGAACAATAATACGCTCTAATGTAGCTATTGTGGTCAACACTAGTAATCTAGCTAGCTATTCATTATTGAATGTATTAGGATCCGCATTTTTTTTTTGATTGTAGACTTGTTGCTTTTGGAGTATGCATGCTCTTTTGGCTTTTGGTTGTGAGTATCCAATGTTGGGAGCTTGTTTTCATATATATGATCATGTGTTTGATACTTGAATAGACCTATTCTCAAGATGAAGTTACTGAGGCTCTCTGGACAAGTGGATCTTCAAAAAGTGGACCTCTGCAGGCATTTTCTAGGGAGTCTACAAGAGTGTCAAGAAGAACACCGAGAAAAAGGGTGATGAGAAGCTTATTTTAATAGTCGAGCCTTTTTTTTTTTTTTCCCCCCACTGTTAGGGTCCCAGTGGCCGTTTTATTCAATTGTTTTCTTTTGTTTGTTTTAAACAAACAGGTGGAAGCTACAGCACAGTTGCCTATAGATGATGCAGTAATATCAGAGAGTACTCCCATAGATGAAACTGTATTGACTGCAAGCGACGAGACCCTAGTAAATACGCTTAGTAAATATGTTTAATCAATTGTGCAACTGGCATTCTTCTGTATTGTGTCTGTACTGACAGAATCATTCTGTTTTGGACAGAGAGAAGACTGTTTTATGGAAAGTAAGACTATTCAGTAGTCTTTGAAACCACATATTCAGTATCTGTTTCGTACCTAATGATTTGCACTTAGAGATGGGACTAGGTAGACACCTAGGTCCCATCTGATGTTTTTTGCAGGGAGGGGGAGGGTTGAAAAGAATCACTTGAAGTGATTAAAGGCTTAGATATTTTTCTTAATTTATTTAAGTACATGCAGAATATTTGCTTTCAAGTTTGGCTTTTCTTGTGAACTAAATAACTTTTATGTTCCTAAATGGCTTAAAAGAAACTACTTGGAATGATAAGCAGTGTGTTTCCTGTGCTTATTTCTGAGTATCTGTTACATAACCTTCTTGAGTTAACTCCTAACATTCATATATTCAGTGCACATAGAGATTTTGTTGTTTGGTTCTGCCACCTTGCCTCCTTTCATTTTGTATCTTGGCTGTTTCTGAGTTTGAACAATTTTGAATCTTGGCAGGTTGTCAATAGGGTGCCTGGAAATTTCAAGCATGCAGCTCCTACACTGTCAATCAGTGAACTCTCAGACATGCCCAGAAGAACACCAAAGAAACCACTGATGACAGCTGAAGTAAATAAATTAAAACTTGGATTACTCTTGCTTACTCTTTTTGAACAAAGTTCTTGTGTGTATGTGCTTATTTCTGAGTACAGTGGGGGTTGAGGATGTCATTGCACAGGTGACAGTAAATGTAAACTAGTGGTGTCCCATGACATAAGGGAAAATACAAACATATCTTCCCCTTTCAGATTTGTGGGGAGGGTGTGTGTGTGTGAAAATCTGCCCTTTTTTTTGTTTGTTTCTTTTTCCCAAAGACAGTTATGTTTTGATGTGTTCTTTCTCCTTGTGCTGCTATTTTTCTAAACAAAGTATAGATTTGTTTTTTCTTTTAAAGTCTTTGAATAGGTCAAAATAGAGCAGACTTGGGTTATCTACCTTTGATTTTGTAGATTAGCCTATCCTGCAAAAAGACAATGTGCTTTAATTTAGGGAATCAAGTAGTAGGTTTACTTTAGACCAAATGCATGAATTAAAAAAGCATCTGTAGATTCATGTCAGTTATCAAGAAAGAAAATAATTCTTTTAATGTTAACCTATTCAAACTGTCAAAACTATATCTCTTGGAGAACTGTCTAAAGCACCTGCAAGTATATGTAACTATTAATGTAATACTGTAATATGTGGAATATTACATTGCAAGATTGTTTCTGTCTTTAAATGGAGTTCATTGCTTCATGTAGCTACTGTAGATAAAACTTCTGTTAACACTTTGCTTACAATATAACTGGAACGTAGACTTATTTGTCAAATAGAAGGTTGTGGAAAAACTTGATGTTCTGTTCCAAACTGATGATGATGTTTTTTTCAGTCAGTATTTTACTGTACTGTGGGATTGTCTATTGCAGCAAGAAGAGACAGATTGCCCACATCAGTGCTTTTTTAATCATGTTGGCCACAACCAGTCCTGTGATCTGCTCAACACAGCCATGATAGAGGTGATGGTTAAGTGTTTTTGATCATCTACATCATTGGCTGGCAGATGTATGGTATTTATACAATGTATTCTTTATCTTGAAGGAAACTGAGGATATCACTGAATGCTTTAAGATGCCTAAAGAGACTGCCAGATGGCTGCCAATAATTAAGGTTAAATGAAGTTTTAAAACCCAAGAAGTAAATTTCTTGAATATCACTGGGTGTCACTCATTTACAAATTGCACATGGTTGTGGTCACTGAGATAGCTATGCAGAAGCTTTTTGTTTTGCTGTCTGTTGAGCCTCTAACTTTTTGATTTCCTAGGTGGTGGAGAGAACTGCTACAGAAGAAAGAGTAGAAAGGGATATTCTGAAAGAAATGTTCCCATATGAAGTATCAACGCCTACAGGAATTAGGTATTTCTAAGGTTTATGGAGGCTTGCTTCTTAGTTCTCATAAACCAATTTAAGCTGAGAAGTATGTTTTCCTTCTATTGATAAATTTCTGAGGAACAGCTTTTGCACTTTGACTTAATGCCATCTGTGATGACCACCTAGTTCTTCTGTTCCATATACAAGTTTTATTAGCCAAAATAGCCCCCTCTTTATTTAAATTTGCAGAGGGAAATCAGGGTAGTACTATAGTAGGAATTATTATTGAAACTCCTGGATACTGGAAGTTAAATGAAAAGGGCTTTTCTGTGATAATGATTTGCAATATTTAAGTTTTTGGCTTGATGCAACTGCATTAGGCCTGCTGCTAAATTAAAGAAAGATCTCACAGCATATATTTGAGTTTTCTTTTGCAAAGCCAGAAAGAATTTTCAGATACCCTGTTTTTTCCTTTAAGGAACAGTCCTGCTGTAGTCAAAGATTACACTGAGTATGAATAAGACAGCATCTAGGAAGGGCTGTTACATTTTTGTTTGCAACTTTATACTTAAACAAAAATTGAAGCAATGCCCTGATTATTAGGCAATTCAAAAAACTCTGCCCTGTTTAGAGAATATGAAGAAAGGTTTCCCTGTGTTAAGATGTGAAATCATCTGTTTCCAACATATTAATTATAGCTTCAATTTAAGCTGTAATTGCATAAAGCCTTAACCATAAGGAAAATATGATACCAGGTACTACTACTGTGGTGTATCTGCTGATCACTCAGGTTTGCTTTCTCTTGTTTTTGAGGTTTAGTTAAATCTGTACCACTTTTTAAATAAAAGTGATGCATGTGTACTCCTTGTATATAAGGACGTGGCAATGTTATGTGGGTTTTTTAAATCCTTACCACTTTGTCTTATGGCTCTGTGTATTGGCTTAGCCATCAGTAAGTATTTTATTGGCCAGAGATAATCTTATGTTTAGAAATTCTAGCAAGGCTGTGGAAGTGATCATTAAAGAAGCAAATAGAGAGAGAGAGACTTTCTAGAGTTTTATTGCGAGTTATGATCCTTTTATGTGGATAGGCTAAAGTGGCATTTGAGAGTTTTTTAAGGGGTGTTTGTTTATACACTGGGTGATTAACATGTCTCTTTTTGGAGTTTGATGGATATTTCAGGCACTGCATTCACTGGAAATAATTCTTAGTTTTAATCATACTAAAACTTTCCTGTGTACTTTAGATTGCTCTTAAATATATGCAATATTTCAACTTTTTTT
>VXAU01000985.1:0-139115 GCA_013399695.1 Formicarius rufipectus | reverse complement strand
GACAAAGCACAACTAATGGAAATTGTCAGCTATGGATTTAGGTATTGATATAGTTAGAATTCATAGACACCAGGTGAAAACTCACACATCTAGGTCAGTTTTTCATAAAGCATAAAGTGACATTTACTGCTACAGACTAAAGGTGAAGATTTTGTAACCCAGCTGCTAAAAGTCAGCTCCTAATCCTCTCCAGATTTGCAGAGGTGTCAATCAACAGCTCCTGCACTTTTATGCATGGTCAATACATTTCAAAAGCAGATTTTGTGTTTTATGTCCTGAACAAATATTTGGCAATCTCACTTTAAGAGCTGAAGAAGGAGAATAAGGAGAATACAGGACAAACTTTCTCTTTTTTCTCTTTTATCTTCTTTTTTATTTCTTACTTTTGCCTTTTTTATTTTTAAATATTAAGTAGTATTTAATTATTATTTTCCCATTGTAGGGAAATAAAATTGCACATGGGCAAGGTAAAATTGGTATGTAAGTGAGGAGACCGAAACCAGCCTAGCAGCAAGGGACCTATCTGGGATGTCAGCTAAACCTTGGGAGAATGTTGAAAGAGCATCCCTGGTCCAATAAGACTTGATCCAACCTGCAGACATCTGCTATCACAGTATCTCCCAGCTTCCTGCAGTTGACAAGATTTGTGGTTTCTGTGTATTCCCTAGCCTGGATGGAAACTCACCTTATCAATCCCTTTGTCCCTTCTGTCTCCTGTTCATTAAATATGGCCCAACCTTGCATTCCTTAGTCCCCCCATAGTAAGCATAATGTACTCTCTTAATTGTAGTACCTCCTCCCATCTTTAGCATAAAACCAGCCTCTGAAATGTAATAATTTACTCACTAAACCTATATATTGTATGATGTAGCTTCAATAATCATCTCTGTTTGCACCCCAAAATGGAGATCGTGTGTCCCTGACTGGCACATGTAAGGACAGGAGGTATTGTGCCCTCTATTGGTACTTTAGACATGGACTGTTCATGTTAGTCTCAAACAAGTCATATTTTGTTTTTTAAATAAGAAGTCTATGCTGCAGTGGGGGAAGATGTTGGAAAATTCTTTTAACTTTGGTACCGTGTTTGATCCCTACATCTGTGACTAAGTCTTGTGCAAACTATTGCTTCCTTATTTACCGACCACAGTGATTAATATATACTAGTAGATGTCTTAGTTTTGAGAACAAGGATTGTATGTCAGCATAAAAAATGATAAGAAAAGTGCATTATTGAGATACTATTTGAGCACCTATTTGAGATACTCTCAAGGAGAAAACATTCATTAGAAGATCTAGAACCATATCCAAATAAGCCCACAGAAATAATTAGCACACATCCATGTATTAATGAAGTCAATAAATACATAATAGAAATGTGATGAAATTGTACTAGTTTCATGACTATAACCTGGTCTGTTACCTTGATGTGTATGGGTATCCAGTGCTGTAATAAGGTAATGTCAGCTTTTTAACCTCGCAAATTGATTGGAGAGTTTATTTCCCATATTTTGGTGACAAAGTGATACTCTGAAGTTCCTGAATTTTAGCTGGAATATGCAGGAGTGTTTTGGTGCTCAGGTCTTTAACTCCTTTCCAGTCTAGTTGCATCTACTTTGCCAAATATTTTTAGGAGTGGTCTCATAAGATCCTGAAATAGTTGAAAGTGACCTTCGGGGGATCATCTCATCCAACACTATGCTCAAACAAGGCCACCTACTGTTAGTTGCCTAGGTCCATTTTCAGTTGTTTTTTGAAAATTTCTGAAGATGAAGACTCCACAACCTCTCTGGGCAACCTGACACATTGAAAGTATTTTGTGAAGGATCAATGTTGTCTGAAAAGAAATTTTGCATATCACATACATAGAGTCAAGAAAGTCTTTTCATTTGAAACAATGAATGTTAGATTCAATCACGGTTCAGGTATGATGTTTAAATTAAGAAATATAATCCATCTGTCTTTCTTCATCAACTTTCCCTCAAATATATATTAAAATAGTTAGACAAAGCTATGACTGCACAGGGAAACGTAACTGTTCAACTACTGAAAATGTTCTCCTTGTACCCTCTGTGACTTTCAGGAAACTGAAAGTTCTGTGAAACCAGGTTTGGATGGCTTTTACAAGAATGGATACTCTGGAGAAGATGCAGGAAAACAGTTTCTCAAAGGACTTTGTAAGCTATGTTTCAGACACACTTGACCATAGAATGTCATATACATATTTGCACAAATAAATTCCTTTAAATTCTTAAGATGGCCTGCAATTACAATTTTCCTTCATAAAGACAAACAAATGTCTAAAATTATTATATTCTAGATTTATAAATATAATTTTCCAATCTTAAATTCATTGCCACTGATAAATTAGAGCATTAACTTATGAACCAAACTCAAATAGACAAAATCCATGATTGCTCCTGAGGGTATACTTTGTGTACAATTTACTGATCCTTAAAGCTGCAAGGAATTCTTTCAGTGAAGAATATGAGAAGAAATTAATTTGGTTTGTATTTTGTGAAGGAAAAAAACTAAGAACATAAAAAAATCCCAAACAAACAAGCCAACAAATGCTTTGGTTATTTGATAACTTCTTTCCCATTCTTAGGAAAAAGACAAAAAAACAACATTGGTTTATTTGAGTTTTTACTTGTTTTATTCTTTCCTTCCAAATGTGAGGCCAGATTTTTGCTTAGAAATATTCTCATTCACTGTTGTTCTAGGAAAGAACAGCATAAGCTTCACTGATTTAAAACATAGTTTGTCTTAGAATATAATGAAGTCTACATTTTCATATCTCTTCTCATTATTCATGGTTTGTCTTCCCTGGGAGGCTGCACCATGTTAGAGAAATATTTTAATGAGAATTGTTTCCAATATTTTCATAGACAAATCCTCACTGAAGGAAGTGTTTGTAAATCCATCCTCTCCTTCTTGTTAACTTGTTGATACGTGTTTGATACATCTTCTTGAAGATAGGAACAATTTATGAAGCAGTAAACATAAAAGTCCAGCTTATCTGCAAAACTTTTGTTTCTAACAGGCAAGTAGGTGTCAAGAAAATGTTTCTAGTGATTTTCTCAAAATGAGAGGATCACTTTAAATATTCTTGCATAAGAAATTAACATCTACACAGAAATGTTTCATACTGCAAACCATACAACCTCACTTTAATTTTCACAGAAAGTGTAGGGACTTCCTTGTTAACTGTGGTTTGTACTGTAGGGGAAGTAAAAATCCAGCTGAGGGCAAATTGACTGATTTCATGTATCAACTTTCTAAAATGTATGTTTCTGCATGTTGAAGGACCATATCATTCTTTGCCTGTGAAAATGAAATTTCTATAATAGCAAAAAAAAATAGGTACAAGCAGAAGGCATATTTTCAATTCTGTCTTTATGTCTCATTAATAAAAGAAAAAAATCATAAATTCAGTAAAGAGTAAGCAGACTTTCCCCTCATTAGACTTCATGGTCGTAGAAATCTAATAGCACATCAAGGTAATTCTTGCATTTTTCTGTCAAGCGTTTGACAGCGGTGATATCTTTAAAATTATCTGGTTTATACAATGGCTTCAGGTCTTTAGGTATTTTACTGTGTGCTGATGTGTGCTGTGTGTGTATTTTGCTTTTGAGCAAAAAAAAAAAAAATATTGAGTCTAGAATCACAGAAGGAACTAGAGGTACAGGAAGTTTCTTTACACCTTTTGGAACATTCCAGTTTGGATGGTTCTTCAAAGGTTACCAATTCCTGACAAAGAAGGGGAAAAAATAAATGTACCCAGCAAAACCAGAGGCCTCAAAGAAAGACTTGTCTGTAGAGTAGAAAGAAACCAAGTAACAACCCATGGTAGTAGATGAGAAGTGATTTATATATCTGTTTTAAGTATGAGTTTCATGACGATAGCAATAAAAAAGCAGAAGCTGATCTATTTGCTTTTTTTTTTTTTTTTTTTTCTTGACTGGTCCAACCATCTCCATACCTGTGTGAAATGTAAAGTGCAATATATGGTTATTGAAATGAGTGGTAGCTGGCAGAAATGCATAATCACACAAGATAATAAAATTTTAGTTAAGGTCCAGTGTTTTGGGGTTTCGTGGGTTCTTTACTGCTAATCATGGCAAGCCACCATACACTTCAAAATGTTGGTCCCTCTGGCCACTGCAGCATAGCTTCATAAATAAGTCTGAGTTTCACACTCTAGAAAAAACTTGGCCTGTAAAACTTCATGAATTTTAGAACATAAGACACATGATTTTGGGAATGTTGCTCTTGCCTTAAACTTCAGTGGGAAGGAACTGAATCAGTAATGCTTTCAAGTGCTCCACTAGATCTGCAGTGTCACATTAGATTAAGCTAATTGATATAATATTTCTATCTTAATACATTATAGCCATTTTCCATTTATGATAATGTAGTGCAGTTTTATTGCTGCTAATTTTACTATGCAAAGACAGAACTGAGTTTAGATGAATACTCCTATTTACCAGAGAAAATGTGAGTGCCCTACAATCAATTCCAGTAAGAAATATGTAAGTTCTAAAATAAAATTCAAATGTCATCCTCCTGTGTTTTCAGAAAGCCTTTGCTCTTCATGTGAAACATCCAATAAAAATGGCATTATTCTGCTCTTAAACCTGACACTTGGAAAAGAAAAGTTTCTGGACATACTTATTTGTATGGTAGATAGGATTTGTTTTGTCTGTTCTGTTGTCCAGACAGAAGGTAGCTTGGTTTAAATATGCTTAATACAGTTTAATACAGCTTTCCTTTTAAATAAAAAATAACACAAGCAAAGAAATAAAGAAGAAGAAGAAGAAGAAGACGAAGAAGAAGAAGAAGAAGAAGAAGAAGAAGAAGAAGAAAGAAGAAGAAGAAAAAGAAGAAGAAAGAAGACAGATTCCTTGTTTTCTTCTTATATTCATTTTACTTTAGAGTCAGCTCTCTGATTTAAAATACCCTCTTGAAAAGTGAAGGAAATTCACACTTGAATTAGATGTAAATCAGCTCTCTCTTTGCTCTTAAAAATGAAACTCTCATACAGTTTTTCTACATTAAGAACCTCTTTAGACTAAGAAACTGATAAATGAATACTAAATTGAAGTTATTTGGTGCATAGCCTGTTCCCTATTCCCATTTCCTTTGCAAAATCCAGGAGCAGAACATTTTAGCACATACACAACTGCATCAGCAGCTTGTGCAAATAGAACACAGTCATAATAACGGGCATAAAGAAAGCCTTGGAGAATTATCTTTAAAACAGAGCATTCTCTGCCCATCCAATGAACACAATACTGTTTAGTCAAACACTAAATGTAAAAAGTCAGATGTAACTGAATTAGATAAGAGCTCAGTGGGACCCCAACTTCAAATTCCCTTTATACCTTTTTTTCTAAAGGTCAAACATTCAGGATGTTTTCATATTTATTTGCTACAGATCGGTAAATCACTTTAGCTGAATTACGGCTTCTTCAGTGGGTGTAGATACCTGCAAGCACTTTGCCTTGCTCTCCCACCCATGTTTTCATACAGTTGAACATAACAGTCCATTGTGAAATTTCACTTACTGGTTAGCTTTATAAGCATCCGTCTGCTATCATATCACAGTTCTCCAAGTCCCTTTTTGTATGCTGGATTGTTTCTGTGTGAGAAAGGTATTGCTTTCTCTAGGGAAAGCAAAATGGATAGCTGGATACTCCTTTGATGGCTCTCATTTTTTTGGAAAATTGTCTGGTTTTGATTAAGCAGGCCAGTTCAGAAATGTGTACTCAATCTCTATTGTACTTTGCCTTTGCAGCTCTGTGTCTGAAGATCAAATGGCATATGTGATTAGAAGCTATTTTGCATGGCAAAACAGTGATGCTACAATATTTCTTCCTTCCTCTAAACAAAGTGCTCACAAAAAGTGGGAATAACAAACAAATAAACAAACAAACAAAAAACACTACCACTTGGCAAAAGGGAGGGCAAGTGTCTTTTTCATGAAAGGCTCTTATGAGCACAGACACAAACTTTTTCACTAAATTATTGTTGCATAATCAATGGTCGATATTTAGAAAATGTCATATGGCAGAAACTGTAAATTTATTTCTTAAAGGTTTATTTTAATAAGATGAAATAGGCAAATGAAATTAAAGGTAATTTGAAGGAAAAGTGCAGGGTGGGATGAGGGAGGCAGAGGAGAAAGGAAGTTTGTCATTTGAGAAATGGACAAACAAGTGTCTTTGGCGTTGCTTCAACTTTTGATCTGGTTTTCTTCTGAATCTGCCTTTCAGGGAAATTAACTCAATTTTGGACCGTGATTAAAGGACAGTAGAATATGATATCCCTACACTTTATCTAAGTAATTATTAAAAAATATTACTGATATTCTCAGATCTTTAAAGCTTTGCAATCAGTATAATGACAGGTTGTGAGGAATTTTTTTTCAGCTAAATATGACAGCTTTTCTCTCCTTTAAGATCAAAAACAGAAACCAAAGTAAGTGCAAAGGATACTAGTTGTGCCAGATAAGAAACATATTAGTTTTTCATAAGTCTGTCACTGCAGTTAATGACTATCTCATACAACAATGAGAGTTCAAAGTATATCACTCAGTTTGTAAATTTGGGAGCAAAATGGCAAAGAAATCTCAGAGGAAGTTTAATTAGCTGGGCATCTCCTGCAGCCTAGTAAGCTATAGCTCTATTAATCACTGTCATATACCTCATGAAGCTATTTGCACCTCCACTGCCTCATTTGTGTAAAACATTAGGGTAAAGCAGAAGAGTGAAGGAAACACCTGCAAGCCTCCTGGTAATGTGGGATGCCTCTGCATATTCATTTTCAGAAGGACTTGCATAAGATACAACACTGAAAACAAGCAGCCTCCAAGCTTTGAAAGTTCACTAGATGCTGGCTTTATCTTTAAAACAGAATTAACAAGCCCCCCATTATAAGACAAGATGAAGAGAGATATGAAAAATAAAACAAGAAAAAAAATTATCAGGACATACTAGAGGGAAAACTGTTCTGCCTGTGAATATCTGTATAGTAAAAGGACTGATCTTAACAATATTAGAAATAATGTGACAAAGGACAATTGATTCTTCTTTTTACAACTGCAGATTCATATGCCTATCCATAAGTTGTATCATTAACCCACAAATCTCCACAGATTTTCTCATTTTTCTCATCCATGTAGTAAGTAGTAAAGCAGGCATACAGAGCTAGAACAGGATTTCTCAGAGTGAAAAATATACTGAATCAGCACACCATTAGTCTCGCTGGATATTAATCTCAGCTTTGCTTTCTTGCCATATTATAAAACCAACATACAATTTTGAGAAACAAAAAAATCAAAATATGTACTATTTATTAGAGATTCTATACAAGAGACTGTGGGCTCTGGACCAATGAAAGGAATATTGTAGGAAGGCTCCAACAATATTTTACAAGTCTTTGGGTTTTGGGGGAAGAACGCTTAAGATCTGGGGAACAGGTTTATTAGATGACTATAAAGATTTCCCAGCTCCTGCAAAGCCAAAGTCCATTTTAAACCAATGTGACATGTAAGGATTATTTGTGCCCTAATATGCTCTGCTGTTATGAGATACCCAGTAAAGTTGTAACTATTTAATTACCTTTGGAAACCTTTGCTTTTTGTTTTCTCTTGACTATAAAAAAGACAGCAGGGTTGAAGCTGTAGACCTCTGACTGCTTTTAAGCGGTGCACCTTCATGTCAAAGACCTCTCATCGCCACCAGGACAGGTTGCCCACTGACCCATGCCTGCAGGTAGTTGCTTTCTGAAACCACCCTGCAATCTGTACTGCATAGGGCTGTGGGTTGGAAGGGTAGAAGTAGACTAGGTCATATGCATGGAACCCTGAACCTCCCCAGTACTGACAGAAACACTGTAAATCAGATGTAGAAGAAAGGCATGCTGAGTGCTTGTTTCTCTGTTGCTCATTTAGTACAAAGTGCTCTAGTCTGCCCCCTAGATGGGGGAGTACCACCACAACCTGAGCTAGCTGTCTGTCAGTTCAGTAGGCACTAAGGTATGGCTAATGTTTGGAGCTAAGTCATTTCAGGCAAAGCTTTCAGGAGTGCACTCTTTGGTGACTTTGAATACTTGGAACTTACCTCAGCCCTTGGGCAGCCATACTGAGAGCTGCAGCCCCCAAACGAAGTGTTTGAGAGCAAAAGAGCTGTCAGCACCCAGGTGCATGTGGCAGGTATGAGCTTGGTTATGACTCTATGCAGACACAATAACCACCTGCGACCCCACTTATTCCCAGATAGGCAGTCTGCTTTTATTCCTGACACCAATGCTTTTAACAGCTGGCCATATTTTTAGGGAAGAAATCTCAAAAATCTCAAATATGTCTGATGGAACAGAGCTTTCACAAGTTTTTGCTTGCAGTTTCTACAGTCTCTAAAGAGGGAGGCCTAAGTCTTCTGCAAGGGAGACTGTTAGACATAAAGGACTTTATTTTCTGCCTCCTGGCAAACCCTGTAATAGTGCAGGTCTGTCACTGGCAATATTTTGGCTTATAATGAGGTTGAGTTTATTCAGCTCAGTGCTTTAATTCAATCAGCAGATAAGTATGTTATATCAGCACAGAAAAACTCATCCATTTCAGGGAAAAAAAGAATATTAAATATATAGAGTTAGATCTGCAATAATGCTGACATTGCTATTAAAAATATATAGGTGTTAAGAAACATCAAATTTATGTAGAGGAATAGTACTAAAAAATGCAGAGTTCACCTCACTTTTAGCTCTCCAGAGCTGTTTAAGCTTCTAGAAAATTAACTATGATGCTTTATAAGAGCTTTGGTACCTTATTTTTAAAACCAGCAACAGCAACAAAAAGACTACTGTGTATAGTATGTAAATGTCAAGTGTTCTTCACATTCCAGTTCTAAATTTCTTAGTATTACAGCAAACATAAAATGGGATTTTTAATCTTCAAGTTATGCACTCGTGATTAGTATAAAGTGTACACTTTGAGCTGTCCTACACTAGGATAAAATAAATACAGTAAACTTGAGTTTGTAGGGCTTCATTTGAATGGATTTTGGTGACTTTTCTGGGGTTTTTTTGTGGTTTTTTGTTTGTTTGTTTTCCTGTCTGCTTTGCAAAAGATAACATGTTCCATGTAAACACTGGCGCCTGTAGTGTTTGGGCTATCGTCTGTACACTTAAGCAAACCTGATGCACCCACATGAATTTGACTCTACTACCATAAGAAAAAGAGAAATCTGTGAAGAGTGATAGGTTTGCAGTTGTCTTTAAGGTCCGGAGCTTAGCTATTCCAGGAAGTGTTAAGGGCTTTTTAAGAACTGCCCACCACCTTTGTTATTTGAATACCAATGCACATGGTTTGGTGCCGGTCACATTTTTTAATGCAAAAATCTTCTGAATCACAAACTAGTTGGATTACATGTGAAAATAGATACCATGTTTCTAACTTGGAAAATCTGTTTAAAGAATAATTCTAATATATGTGTGCATGTATAACAGTGAAACTTTTACATTTAAAATGGACTTCAAAACATTGTGTTTTTATCATATTGAACTCATTAAATCATTTTAGCATTACCTAGTAGTTTCACAGAGAAGGCTTTGTCCTGTGAAAAGAATACAGTATAAAGCCATTTATATTTGACTTTAAGGTTCTAAATACATAATAAAAATATTTTTTCCCCTTCTCTGTGGGAATTAGCAGAGACTAATTTAAGAAACCAGTGGGAGTGTCAATAAGGAACTATCCCTACCCTGGAAAGAAGGTATTTTCTCCATGAATTCTATCAAATCACTCTATCCTTTCCAAGAACTGATCGATTCTGTTAATTAAATAGGCTGCAGGGTGTCAGCAAGCTTGTTCTACACCATCTTTTCTGCTTCTATTTCAAAATCAGCTTTTCCTCCTCCAGATTCTAGATGATTGTGCTATAGAGCAGTGATGCAATTGTGGGAAAGCTCAGGCATGGGTAGTAATGTCGCAGCAACAGACACAAAGAGTTTTGCAGCAATGGAAAATAATCCATAGCAGAAAGAAGTGGTGGTGTTCTGTTTTATAAGGAAACTTCAGGAAAAAAAAAGAAAAATTAATATCCAACACAAACAACTAGATGCATAAGCTTTGGAATGAGAGGTTTGATAATGAAAGCAATTTCTCTAGCTATTCTTGCACTCTTTATCAGAGTTATATATCAGCACTGCTAATGTATTTACTTTCTCAGATCCCTCTTTGTAATGGTGCTGTTTCCCAGAGGAGGAATCAAAGTCTCTTTGACATTTAGTACTCTAGAAGAAAGCAAGCTTGGCTTCAAATACTCTATGCTTCCAGACTTATCTTTGAAAATAATGAAAGGACAAGCACATCTTTTTTCTGGCTTGTTCACTGAGCTCCATCTTCCAAAGGCATTTTGACAAACATCCCAAAGTCCCAGTGATTAAGGTTAGGAGGTCATAACCAGTGGATTCATGCAGTGAGTTTCCCTGGAGCCAGTTTGCTGTTCATCTCCCTTCATTTATGGATAGGAACTGTGTGGAGGGATCCCAAAGTTTCTATTCCATCCGGCACTTGTCATTTGAAAGAAGAGAGACAGGAGATATGATCCCAAGAAAAGAGTGTTAACTGAATCTGTATGCCAGGAAGTTTTTTGCTCTCTCTGCCTCTATCCCCCTCTGTAAGATTATCAAATAACAGAATTTACCTTCTCCTTTGTCTTTCTGTAAAGCTGAAGTAAATAAACTCCTCCAGACCAGACTCTCTTCATAGCCGTATGTTCAGCACCTAGAACCACAAGCATGGTCCCTTGGAGACTTTCAACAAAACAAATACACATTATCTAGCTATTTACAAGCAGGCTGGACAACTTAAAGATATTCATTCAATTCTGTGGGTTTTAACAGCCCATAATCCCTGAGGTAAGTTATTGTTATCCTTAAATATTTCCTGAGTAAACAGACATTTGCAACTGTTTTCTCTTTCAAGTGGGTTATCTGTAAGATTTATCCAGAAAGACACATCTGACAGTTACAAAAACTCTTTTACAGATGATTTATTGGATACCTTAAAAGAACATCTCCCGAATGTTAATTCCCAAATAAAAATGGATCAAAAAACAAATTAATAAAGATAAAAATTTATTTTAAAAAATCTGTGATAGATACCACCATTTTCTAGGGTATTTTACAGCAATTCTCTCTTCAAACTGACAAAAAGTAACAAAGGTATGATTATGGTTTCTGAGGCTGGCCCTGAAAAAAGCAGTTACAAGATGAAAGCAGACCAGTATTCACAGCTATTCCCACATAAAGAATTAGAGTAAATAAAGGCTTTTTCTCCTGACACTTGCCACTTTTAAGAGACAGCAGGTACGGCTTTAACAAAAGACAAGAGAACAGAGAAGAGGAGAGAAAAGAGGGGAGGCCAGAGGTGAGACAAGGAAAGGCAAGGGGAAGAAAGGAAAAAAAAATTTCTCCCTCTGAACAGCACACTGGCCCCCATGATTTCTCAACTGAGATGGAAACACATGGAATAAATATATTTTTTTACCATTTTAACTCCACAACGAAGCCAAATGAGTAGAGGAGAGGTGCATTTCCCTTGTGGGCCCAATGACACTGATGCATACTTTGCATTGTTTATAGCTGGAAACACTGCAGCATTGTTCAGAGACGGAAAACAGACCTCAGAATGGACTTGAAAAGTTTTGTCTTCTACCAGAGTTTTCATAATCTGTTAAACATGTTTGAATTAAACAGATTCTCAGAAAAATGTTAGTGGTAAATATCCTCAGCAAAATGCTCCTTATAATAGTAGATTTTTCCATCTATGAAGGAATTTTGTCAGACCAACTGCATCTACTATGAATGGAAATGGATTTTAAAATCAAACAAAACCCATGAAAGCTTTAAAAGCAGAGTTTACACTGACCCCTGTCTGGTCTGTTTTCACTAGATGCACTTCATTAAAGGCCCAAATGACAGGTTTAGGTAGTAAAGTCAATCCCTTCAGAGTAGCACTCCAAATGTGTATCTTTCTATGATTTTAAACTGCCACCATTAACAAAGTGTCTGAGATTCTTCCCTAAGAAATCAATAGTATAATGACTAAGGGAGTCCTGTGGCTTATCATAGTTTCTGGTGTGTTTGTCTGAAAAGTTGTTTAATCTGTCTGTTATGGGTGTGGACTTTTATCATAGGTATAAGAACAGCTTTCTTTACTTACTGCTAATGCAATCACTGATGTACCACAGTAACAGGATCCTCAAATGTAAAATCTACACATACACCTAGGTAATATGCTTAAATCTCAATAGTTCCTCTATGATAAACAAATAACTCAGAAATGCCTGTAGTACTGGAAGATGGAAAAATGTCCTCAAAATGTCAAAGCAAACCATGAAAAATCAAGCAAAGTCATCACCTGCTCTGACAACAAGCCCAATTCATATACCAAATATTCCTGCTTACTTTCTGAAAGACAAACTAGGAGAAAAATACATAAAATAAATATCAGAAAAAGTAAATAATTAAAAAATCACAGTCCATACCCATGAGGTTGACCTGAACATGGAAAATAATTAAGACTCTGTCCATAAAATGGCCTCTCTGGAGGAATTATTCTAGTTTTAGAAATAAATAAATGGCTTTCAATCTCTTTAATTCAATTCTGACTTTTTATCCATCAAATATAAACTCCAGCTAATGGCTTCCCTGTTCTCTCTTGAGGAAAGTCTTTGCTTACTATACTGTGTTAGCTCTGACCTACAAGGTTTTTTAAGCAACTGAAACTATTTTCTTCAATAGCTTGTTTTTGTCCAGAGAGGTTTGATCACATTTTTTCTTATGCCTCAGGGTCTAGGCTTGATGCAAGTCAGTTTCAATAAAATCTATGACAGTATTTGTGTTTTAAATCTACACACTGACCCACTAATGCCTTTTATCTCAGAACAGCACAAAACACTGTTCCAAGTGACACTGTCAATACTACTGCTATGCTTCTGAAATGCCCAAGGTTAACCATGAAAACAGAGGTCAAGCTGCAAAAATTGTGGTGTCTTCTCCTCAATTAGACTTCATTTAGGCTCATACTAAACAATATGGCAAGTTACTACTGTGTTTGCTGTTGATGAAGCAGATTTTTTTTCCTGGTGCAGAGGACAGGAAAAACCACATGGAAGAGATGACAAAGTCTTCAGAAGAAGTGAACTCAGCACCATGTCTTTCTATAGTGAGCTCAGGAATACCAAATGTGTATGACCAGGACCTCCTTAACACTCAATTTTTGTCAACAGACATATTCACCATTGACCTGAGCACTTCCAGTCTCAGCTGGTGTCACTCAAGACAGCTGTCAAGTATCTCCAACATCCATTGATGTCCTGGGCCCTGTAACTGTGCAGCTGACAGTTCGAACTTCCTGGAACTAAGGTGACAACTTCCTAAATACTGCTAAGACACAGGCATAAAGAGTAGCTGCTGCCAGTATCCTAGGTGAAGTTCAAGCACATAAAAAGCCTTCAAAACAGAGAAATACACAGCAAGAACCTGCAGCCATAAGACCTCCATGCAGAAAGCCCTAGCCAGCAATGTGCTACACTGCTGGAATTTCTGAATGGGATTAAATTGCACTACTAGATAGTTTTCTTTTTCATGGAAGTAGTGTCAGAGTTTTCCTCTTTCATTAAGTCAGGTATCAACTCAAGTTCTGGAATTTAGAGATCTGAACAATTGCTGGAAATCAATGTATTCTCAACTTGAATTTGAAAATGAGCTCCTACAGCAAACATAAAGTCTCTGTTGTCTTTATAAAATCTGATTTTATTACCTGGTATACATACAGCTGCACTTATTTTCAGAGTCAACCGGTATATATTAACCTTGCTTACAAACCTTGTTGTTATGATTGTATTACCCCATGGTGTGTAGCAGACAGACTTTTAAATGAATAATTAACAATATCCTGTTGCTTCATTTGCCCAGTCCATGACAGAGCTATAATGTCTTTAAGATGGCCAAAAGTCCTTGGTTATGCCCTTTTATTCTCTCAGTAAAGGTAGTAGCTTCTTCTGAGAAAAGTCCTTCCTTCAGTAGTATGTGACTGGAATATCTTCTCTAGCTATTCATCATAAGGATGCTGGTAATACTATTAGTACATTTCTTATTCTTTAGAAAAATGCTGACAGTAATAATGTTTCCAGCAAGTAGACAGAAAGTTCCAGATGTCCTCAAGTACAATTGTTTATAAAGACATTGCTTTAGTTAAAGAAAATGTACTTTGCAAGCAAAGCAAATGAAAGAATCTGCTAGAAAAGAAAGTTCTTGAGAAAGTTAGTTTCTCTGAGTAAATGGGATAAATTAAGATGACACATTACAAGACTACATAAAATGTATGAAAAATAGGAAGCAGTTACTGTAGGATATGGAAGCTAAAATCTTGAGCCCACTGAAGTCAAGAGTGAGGAGGACACAAAATTTCACCATCATCTCTGTCTAGGATATTCCCCAAGTCTGCAGGAAACACCCTGCAGCTCAAGGGTGAATCTAAGGCAAAGGAGGTGAACTTAATTACATGAAGGATTTCCACCTGAGAAATCTTCAGTCACTTCATAAGTCACCATACAAAATGGCAAGCTGACAGTGTGGTGCAGCTTGTCCAGGGACCAGCAGAAGGTTAAACATGAGAGTGATGTTGAAGACCAGAAAATAAGGGACTAATGTGTATGTCTTAAACGTCATTAGCCAGATGGCTGTGGAGTCAAACAAGGATTGTTGGTAATAACACACTGTGAGAAAGAACAGGATGTAGGAGAAGGAGGTCATACAGAAGGAGGGAAGCACTCTTCTGGGACAAACATCCTTGTTCTATCTACTGGATACAAGCACAACACAATACAGCACAAGCACAGGAATGAGATTGAGAAGAGGGCTAGATCTGTAGCATAGGAGAGGCTCAGGAGTACCAAAGACCCTCAAAGCCCTCCAATCCATTTCCAGAAAGGTCCAGAAAATTGGACTGCACATAATAATATTTTTGCATAGAAAATAAGGAACTTATCTCCAGGATGAGGAAAATTTATCTCTTAAAGGATCTTGCCACAAAGCTCAGGTGTGCAGGCTGGACAGCCTGTGAGCTGGAACAACACTGGAGCCAAGACTGGTAATCTCATTTTCTCTCTTTCCTTCTTTTCATTCTCTCTCCCCCTCTTTAATTCCTATCTCTCTCTGCTTCTCTTCCTTTTCACACTATTGCTTTATCCAAAACCCACTTCCATGTGATTATATTAGAATCAGGGACTTACATATCAATTTCCATGTCAAGTATGTAATCCAATTTTGTAAGCTTTTGGGGACTCCCTAACTTTTGTCATTCCTTTCAACCACGAGCATCTAGAAATCTTGGGTGCTTGAGGATGGGATGTCACAGGTGAGGATGCAGCTTGTCATCTCACCTACATAAAAATGGCCAGTCAGGATTATTTCAACTGTTTAATAGCTAATTCTTATTACAGGATTATTTTTCTACTCCTCACTAAATCACATACAGAAAAATAACAGCATGCTGTCCAACTGACATCACCTTTGTAAAATCTGAAATACTCTTGACATGCTTGTTCACTAACTTATCTTTTCAAATTACATTTGTCTTTGCTACCTATTTTTGTGCCTATATCTCTGCGTATATATGCATATATACATACACATACATGTAAATTTACATATCCATTCCAGTTGCATTTGTTTTCCGTTCCTAATGTAAAGTGAAACTATTCTTGCTGTCAAAAAAAAAAAAAAAGGTGATCATTTAATGAAAAAGAAAATAATTAAGATTTTTAAATACAATTGTCTGACAGTTTTTTTTCTTCTGATGGAAAAGATATGGTATCTTGTAGAGGATGAATTATTGCATGGGCATGACCATCAGCAAATTATTTTTTATTCCTCAAAAGAGAAAGACCAGAGCACTATACTCACAAGTTCAGCAAGCACAAAGGACAGTTTATGCTTACTTGCTTTTTTATTGTCCCAGGCAAGTGCAACTGAAACAGGCTTTCTGGATGATGCAGAAAATTCAGGTATCTGGAAACCAGGTCCCTCCAACCAAAGCAAAATACACCCTGAAAAATTTAACAACAGAGACATAATAATGTTCTTATATGTCCCTCTTTCCTGTCCTCTCCCCCAAGGAAATACTGGAGCTAACAGCTTTTAGGTCTTGGGATTCTTCCACATTTTTGATGGAAGAAGGGGGATAGGCAATGTGTTAATAAATTGAAAAGAATTTAAAATTTTAAAAACACATTATATTTATCTCTCAAACTGAAAACCAAACACTCACTTCTTAACACCATGAAAATGACCTTGAAAAAGTGTCTTTGTTAGGAAAACATACACTGAAGAGCATTTTCATCTGAGTATTTGTATCAGTGTCCTTCCAGAAGAATTGCAGATTTTGTATATTGTAAGTAGTCTTTACTGTCATTTGAATGACATTAGCTATTCTGCGGTGACATGAGGAACCTTGCTGTCTCTCACATTTCATCACAAGGCCTTTTCTACAATTAAGGAATACAGTTAATGTGAAAGCTTCATCTGTGTACTTACACAAAACTAAAAGCAGTAAATCAGCAGAACAAAGTTCACTGTCACTTATGTCAGAGTAATGCAGTTGTTGAAAACCGTCAAACCCAGCTGATGGGTGCAAGGTGCAAAGTGCAGCTTGGATTTCCAAAGTAATGCATGGAGAAAAGAAGTAAATTGTGTCTGATGGCCTGTCTCAGTTTCCAACATCTGCTGCCATAAACTTGTTGCACATGGGGATTGTGGCATCACTGAACTACCAGCTGCACAAATTGCTACTTACTGTTGGCAGCATAATGTCTGCATTTACGATTTCAACACAAAGCAATTATTAACAGATTTAGTTTCTAGCCTCTTGGAAATATGTACCTTATTTTCACACCTTTCTCTCCCAGCAATCATATATTCAGAACAGTTGTGCACACCTAAAGTAATAAACATTCTAAAGAGCAAAAGTAATGCAAAAAAAAAAAAAATTACCGCCACTCCTCTTTTTGAAAACTTGAATATTTTACTGGTTTCCGCCAGCTTGATTGCTTTCCTACTTGTATTCTGTATTTGAAGTGAGTTTTTTGTACAACAATAAAGGAATAAGCAAATTAACAGCCTTTATCTGCCCATTGTAGTGGTAAATAATTGTGTGTTGCTCTCTGCCTAGGACACTTAATGAGTAAAAAAAGCAAGGAAGAATAAATAAAGAAACATTACAAATAAAATTCCATCCTGAGGTCTTTTAATTTACTCAGAACTTATAGGACTAGACCAAGAGAATTCATAAGACTGGCCCCCACCCCATTCAGCACCCCTCTCTTTGTGAAAGATGCTTGGAAGTGAGGCATACAGTGGAGAGCCTGCACTTGAAGTCTGGAAGCATTCTTCAGCCCTTCTGACAAGTCTACACAAGTCTCAGCTGTGCAGAGCCCTACAGAAACAGTCTGGTCAGACAAGCATATCTGCTCTGTGATTACATGGTTTTGCCAACTCATATCTCCCACTCATCCTCTCATTTCCCAGTAGTCTACAGCTCTAAGTGCAAAAATTACACAAGTGAACAAGCAAACAAGCAAGCAAATAAATTAAATTTTCTCCACTGTAAATGTGCTCCACGGTCTAACTCTTCATGTTTTCTTGTGTGTTCATTTGCTTGTATTTAGCCTAACTTTAACAACTCAGGCAGCCTTTAAGCTTTGCCTCCAGTCCAAGGAACTATGTTATCCAATGGTAGCAATTGAGGGGAAAAATCTACAAAAATTAAAAGGTAGCAAACTAGAAAAGTATAGGATCCCTCAGTATAATAATTTATATTTCATTTTATTTTATATTGAACTTTCATATTCCTGTTGTTAGAAGGAGAAGTGCTAACAACCAGGCAGATCAAAGGGCACACAGTCTGGATCTAGAAGTTTATACTTCCTAAAGCACTGTTACGCACAGTCAGACTCTAGCTAGAGAATGAGGTCACATAGTTATGCTGAGTCTGCTCACTAAAACCTACATGGAAAGACTTCAATAATTATTTTAGGTGCACAAATTTTGCCATCTGTCATAGCCAATCTGTTTCTGATAAGCCGACAGATAGCTGTGATAGATACAAGTTATAAGCCACATAACATCCCTCCACAACACATTTTTTTATTTTAGCTGGACTTGCTAAATCTTTCTAATGAGTATATGTTTTTTTCCTTAAGCAAGCATATGTGAACAATTTATATTTAATGAAGTATTTGAACAGCACTTTGAAATTCCGTACAGAGTCCCACAGATACATCTGTAAAAGACGTAGGCAGAGCAAAAAAACAAGGTGTAGGAGAGTGGGAAATGTGAAAAAATTTTCATGAATTCCTAATAAATCAGTGACAGAAACTGTCTGAGAAGTGTTTATACCCCAGAAATTCCAAGAATCAGTTCCTGAATATGCTCATCAGTATCTTCTTACATTTCTTACATGTAACTGCGCTCACTTGCAAAAATGTATACCTTATGAATTAGTATTCCTGGATTGTTATCTGTTACCCCGAATTTCAAAGAGAAAGAAATAAGAAAAAGAAAATTTAACTTCAAAAATAGATTAAAGAAGACATATATTTTCTGTTCAAACAAACAATTCTCAGAGCAGCCACTGAAATTATGTCAATACTCTCATTAAGTAGCAGAAATAAAATGCAGATATGGACATTAAAACTATATGATTGATTAAATTTTAACATACATAAGCATATTAAGAAGTGAGGCTGAAAGGCCATTTGTTCATTGAGACATAGTAACTTTGTTCTATTTTTTCTCATCTCTAAGGTTAAGATACTTGAGATAAAGATTTCATCACCAGTCTGTTCTAGCACTATTTCCTGGTTCAACATAGTCCTTCTCAATGCTTACACTGAGCCTTGCCTCATGCAGACACTGCTATGAACCAGGAGAAATAGGAAAATGAGTTCCAGAAAGGCTGTAAAAATGGTGATGACCAGTGCAGACAGGAAAGAAGGTGCTAGCAAAAACATAAGCATATCATCTGCTAACTGTGTAAAGCATTCATAGAAGACAGCTTGACTTTCAGAGTTCATTCTTGCTTCTGTATCTGCTGTCAAAGACAATGCACCATATATTCAATAGATCTAAGTTATCAAAAAGAGCAAGACTAAAAAAGTGACATGGCTCAGATGGGCAGAAAGAACAAGCACAAATCAAACCTTATAAGCCAAAATTCAGTGACAAAGGAAAAGTTGCTTTAACAGAATCCAGTGTGTATTTTAAAGTATGACTGAAATGTAAACTCTACTATGTAGGACTCATGCTTATGTATAAGTGTGGATAATAAAGTATCTAAATGAAAAGTTTCACTCAGTTCAAAAGATATTAAATGAAATTATTTATTAAAAACCAAAGAAATAAACACATAAATTTAAAATAAAATATCTGAATAGTAAATGTACTCAAAAGTACTCATTTCGGTCTTTTTTTTTTTTTTTTACAAATATCATAAATTCTTAATATGTGTCTATGTCATACATGGAGTTATTAATTTCTTTTGAATTCTACTAAATCATTGATAGAAGATAAAATTAAACATTCTGTAGACTATTTCATGCTGGAAAAGGAAGAAAGGAAAATATCTTAATTGAAATAAATTAGTGCAGAAAGTTAAAGTACATATAGAAGCAGCAGAAAAAGAGAAACTGATATAAAGCTGATATAAAGAGATATGCTGAGGATATGTCTTCCCTGTTGCTAGCAGTATCTAGAGGAAACAGAGACGATCATATCATATTTAATAGTCTAGGACTATCAAATATATTAATAATAATGTAGGACTATTACTCTTGTTCTTATTACTATTACTATTTGATTTGCCATGATGTTTTGCAGCCCTTGTTAAGGGTTAGAATGAAGAGGTCAGAATTTTCTCCATTTGCATACTGACTCCTAACTGGAGTATTTGTTTCAGTATGGTGGATGTATGGTGTCTAGACATTTTTCTGTACAGGGATAACTTCCTGGGTAGTCAGCCTGGTATAAATTCAGAAACAATCCTGATGTAAGCCTACAGCTGAAATTCAATTGACTCCTTATGAAAAAAGATAAACGTAAATGAACAGACTTCATGTAAATCTAAGCAGAATCATTCTCAGATGCCTCATTTGCAACCTCTGAGTCCAAACCAATGAAAAAAGCTGCTTTACAACAAGTTCTATAAATATGGTATGTATTGTGTGGGTGCGTTCTTGTCACAAAGTTTCACTATGCTTGAAACACCTGCAAACAGCGAGGTGCCATGAAAACAGTAAAGCCAAGTTGCACATCACAAGCTCAGAGAAGTAGCCAGTCACACAGCATCAGTGTAGTCATCAGCCCCCGACTAAATTGGGTCTGAAAGACGTGTGGTGGTACATAACAAAAAGACTTAAATGTCAGGTATCTTAAAAGACTATACCTCATTTTCCTTTTCTGTTGCTTTTATTGTCTCAGTTTTGCAATCAAGAACACAAAAATGTAGCTTTTTACTGAAGTGTATATTATTTACTCTAGCATTTTTGTTTGTAATAAGGATGATTCAATGGGAATTAATTGTTTTTCCAGAAGCAATGACACAAAGTAGGTACGGTGGCAGAAGGGTGATGTGTTTATGCAAGAATGTATCCTGACATATTGTCATGGGTTTCTGTAGCTGAATTTTAGTAGAAGGGGGGGCTTCCAGGGTGGTTCTGTTAGAAGCTGCTAGAAGCTTCTCCTGTCCTGTGGAGCCAATGACAGCCAGGTCCAGGAGGGACTTCCTGCTGGTGGACAGAGTTGAGCCAATTAAGAATCATAGTCACACCTCTGTGATAACATATTTAAGAATTCAGGAGTGTGGCGCACTTGAAATTACAGCCATGAGATAACAATGCAGAGACCAAGGTCGGAGCAGGAGGAGGCAAAGGAGGTACCCCACACTGGAGCAGGGGAGGAAAAGGACTGAAAGCTCTTCCCCCCCAACTCTCCTTGAAGCCCATGGAGCTCTTTCGGGGTGCAGGGACCCCCCTGCAGCCCCTGGAGGAGCAGGTGGATGCCCAAAGGAGCTGTTGCCCTGTGGGAGGCCCAGGATGGAGCAAGATCTTAGAAGAGACTTGCAGCCATGACTCTTGGAGAAAGAGATCCGGGTTGCCCTGGGGAGTGGACTCATGTTGGAGAGGTCTATCGAGGACTGCCTCCTGTGGGAGGGACCCCACGGGAGCAGGGGAAGGACTAAGAGCTGCGGCCCCCTGCAGACCGTGATGAAGACTGTGGAGGAGCAGGTTGCCCCCCTGCAGCCCACAGAGGACCATCGGGGTGCAGAGACCCCACTGCAGCCCATGGAGTGACCCACAGAACAAGAGGAATGGCATTAACAACAACCACCTGCAAAACTCCCATTCCCTGCTCTCTCAAACTGCAGGAGGGAGGGAGGAGTGGGAGGAGAGGGGAGTTGTTGGGACTGATTTATTTCTTACTTTTTAGTTTTAGTGCTTTTAGTTTTAGTTCTTATCTTGTTAGTAATAAATTTAAGTATTTAGCTACTCTGAGTTTGTTTTGCCATTATCTCTCAACTCTTTTTTGTCTTTTCTCCTTTTCCCTTTCCCCCTGGGAAAGGGGCATCCTGGAGGTTTGGGTGGACACCGGGTGAAAACCGCTACACATATAGAGTTACCTTCCACTTTAAGGCTTGAAATTCTATCTTTGTATATAAGGCCAGAGCAGCAGGCAGATACAGCAGACTAAACTTTCTTCAGAGTTTCACAGCTTTGCAAAGCCTTAAAACAGAAAAATAATTGCCCAGTAAATTATTTTAGTGCATTTGTAAAAGGATTTGTAGAAAAAAAAATAAATATTATGGACTAGAGTATATATAAATGAAAAAAATAAAATAGAAAGAAAGCCCTTTCCAGACTATGGGTTCTCAAGAAAAAGTATTGCTAAAAATATTTTGAATGCAAAATCCCTTGAAATTCAAGTAATGTTTCAACAAATTCAGTTGAAAGAGGACACAAATGCTAGGAAATGATTCAATGAAGCAATGCAAATTCTAATGAATTGTGTGTCATTTAACATTGAAAAGCAGTACAACCAAAGTAATAAACCATGAGACAACACCACTGCTAAGGGCTTGCATAACCCTGGAAGAGCTAAAACTCTGGATATTGACAGAAGAGTCCTGTACTGACTAAAACGGATGAGAGATGACTTATGCCAAATGAAAATCTGAAAATAAAATTAGAAAAATGAGCTAAGATTAAATCAGAGCCAGGCAAATTTGGAATACCATGATGACCCTAGCAAGTCTGAAGTATAACCTTGTTTATAGGGAATGGGGAAAACCTAAACGCCCAGATGTTTATTTCTAAATAGCAACTAAATACTAATTCTAAAACGTTCCCCGTATGAAGTCAAGATGCTAGTTTGGGGGTGGCTCAGGAGCTCCCCAGCAGGTGATTGGCAAAGGTGAGACAATGATCTGACTGGAGATAACGGACACACTTGGAAATTGGTGACTGAGTGAACTGTTGGCTACCTTGATAATTCACCAGCTGGTGCAGAAGGTCCTTCTGGCAGAAATTTGAATGACTGTGGCAACTCCTCTGGGCAGTGTAACAGCCCAGAGAATGACTTCCAGAGTCTAGCCTCAGTAGTCCCTCCTACAAATCTGATCAATTTGAACAATAAAATATTTGTCAAAAGTATTTTGAAACTGGCTGCTGGTACAGAAAGTATTGTGTAGGAGACCCTCTTGTACAGAAGCAGTTAAAAAGAATTTTGCATGTAGTTCAGACTTACTATAATGAGAGACATCAATAAAGAAGAAAAATGCTTGTGCTGGGGTGCTTATACAGAACCACAATTAGCTGAATTATAAGAACTAAGCAAGAAAGGATTTCTGAAGTATCTCCTGTCCAGCAGAAGACAGCCTGCAGAAGGCTTTAAAGCAAAGTCTCCCGCTGCCATCCATGCACTTGTTGGTCACCTTGCTTAGGGGAGTTCATTTTTCATACAAGCATTATACTGTGTCCATATCCCAGTAAAGTAAGTTTTAAATATAAAAACAACAGAGTCCATGTAACAAGATTGAATGGACTGTGGATTTCAGACCATAATGGGCTACATTTCTAACACATTAGCCATCTTGGTTTGGACAGACACCTGGAGATTCTGAAAGGAAATTATTTTATAGAAAATAAAGAAGCCTAAAGAAAGGCTCTTCCATACCACAAATTGGTGACAAAGAATACAGTAACTGCTGTAGAAGGTGGGTATAGTTCTTTTCCATACACAAGTAGAAAAACCTTGAGGGCACATTCAGGTCAGCCTATCTACTGGCAGGAATCTAAAGTGGAGAATTTATAGCAGTTCCATGTAATAGCACAAAATGTTATAATAACACTTTTAGACAGGCATGCTGGAAGAAAGTGTAAACAACAAAAATAACCAAGTTGCATTACAGACACATAAAACTTCACTATAAATTCATGATAAATTCAAGGTGACACAGCTGGAAGATAAAAAACAGAGCTGGTGATGATCTATTAGGAGTAAATATATCATAGAATTCTTTGTCCTTTTTCAAAGATGAACAGGCAAATGGAGGGCAAATATATCTCTTCCTTGCATAATTGACACACCTATATGTGAAATACCCAAATACCATCAATGAGCAATACAGCAAGAAGGGAGAGGAACAGGAAACAGCAAGAATAATAGAAAAAACCATCATGATGGTCTTAGAAAGAAAAACAGTCTCTAGCAGCATATATGTATTAAACAATCTGGTTCCTAGAGAAAAGATCCAAATAAATTTGGGTATCCGGCCCACCTGGAACAGAGCACAGTGAAGCAAAGAGGATAGGGTATAAGCGCAGGTGTCTAAAACAAGTTCTGGGATCCCAGTGTCACTGAGCTGCTATTTAAGCTCAGGTGATTTCCTTTCACCTGGGATTTTTCCTCTTCCCTCTTCTCAGTCTTATCATATTGATTTACAAACCACTTGGCATCCAACACGGTGTGTGTCCAGAAGATGAGAAAGGCCCACACACATTTATTTTCTCTAATGAAGAAGCCATTCTCATGCAACATAAATGGTGTTCATTGCAACATCCTGTTCCACATGCATGAAGAAACTGGTCTCTGCACTGAAGTTTGCAATCTGTGCAGCAGAGATGCCATCAGAAAGCTTGCAGAAGTTTCCCTCATAAGCCTCTTGAAAGATGGCCATGAGCCAGCTTGAAGCAACATCTGTTATGTATGTATCAAAAAACAGTTTGCATGATACAAGGCATATGAAACAAATGGAGGCACAGAAGACTAACACAAGTAACTTCTAAGGAACTCGGTGACAGACAAACTTCAGGCAGAACACAGAACTCATATTTCACGATCAGTAGTTTTTTTCTTTTTAAACAGTTTCAGAAACAGGAAGATTAAACTGGTTTCAGGTTTTTTGGGGGGAGTGTTTACACATTTAAGCATTTCACTTGAAAGGAAAAAACAAAAACAAATTGAAAAAAGAAACACAAAATCTTCTGAATATATCTGAAGGAGTAACACTTGATATAATTTATTTGAATTTCTAACAGACCTTGAAAAGCTTCCCTGTGCAGTGGAATTCTTAATATGCTGCCACAGACTAGAATCAGGTGCTGAAATTTGAATGCTACTGAGTTCTGTCATTGTATTCAATGAGGTTATACATTTAGCCAGAAAAACCCAATGGGAGTGAATGGTAGTTTTCCAACGTAGCAAAAATAATAGAATGCAGTATTCCATGCATCTCTGCAATGACAGGTTTTGTACAGGATACTTATATGAATATAAATTAAACTCTGAAAACAAGGGTATGACTGAGATGCCAGAAACAGCAACATGAAGCAAGTTAGTCAATATTTAATAAGACTTTGCAGAAGCTACCCAGGATAGCAGAACAAATTTCAGTAATAAATGCAAGGTCATGCTTTTTATGCACACCACTCTGAACTATTGATCAGTGCTGTTTGACTCCATATTTACCAACACAATTTAAGAAAACAATCCAGGGCCTGTCATATAACTAAATATTTATGAAAATTTTTGCAAAAGAGAAACCACTCAATTTCTGTTTGAACAGATGTCTGGATTCATAAGCATCTCTTTGCTCAGGTTCCTCCTCCAGTTTAGCAGAAATGACACATCTGCCATCTCTCTCCTCCTAAGCCCAATAATTACATACTAAAATTGCGAAGCCAGAAAGTCAAACCAAGGTAACAGAAACATATTTGTGAATAGACTTTCAGTGCAGCTTGTAATGCTTACCTACTCAGAAAACATAACTTTTCAGAGTTTTATAAGTCAACCTTTTACACAGATAAGGTTCAGGATCAGGGAACAGAGCAACATGGGTGGCATTGTTGTGGATATCTGCTGTAGACTTTTTGACCAGTAAGATCAGGGAGAACAGGTCTCAAACAACAAGGAGAAGTCACTTTGCAGGCCATAGTCCTCATGTGGAAATATAACTACTCCAATAGCTGTAGGAAGGACAGGATACGAGAACACAGATAATCCAGGAGGTTTCTGTAGGGCATTGTTGATGACTTCCTGTGGAGCTAATGGGGAGAGGGACACTATTGGATCTTCTGCTGACAGCAAGGAAGGACTGGCTGGAAACTTTGGAGTGACCATGAGACAGAGAATTTCAAAAGCCTAAGAGGATAGGACAGAATAAAAAGCAGGACCATAGCTCTGGGCTTCAGAACAGTAGACTTAGGCCTGTTCAGACATCCCTATCAAAGAATCCCATAGAATGTGATCATGAATAAAAGAGTAGTCTTCAAGAGCTTGCTGACAGTCAAGCTCCAGAAAGATCCGTACCAATATACACGAAGCCAAGCAAAGGTGTTAGAAGACCCAGATGAGCAGGGAAGTTCTGACATAAAACCAAAGCATACAAGATATTAAAACAAAGTTATATTACTTAGCCATAATATAGAGAATCTGAGCCTGAGAGATGGGTTTAGGAAAACTAAAGCTCATGTGGTGCTGAATCTCACAAGATACATGAAGGACAAGAAGAAAGGCTCATACAGGCAGATACACCAGCAACAAAAAGAACGGTATGGAAAATGTAGATCAACCACAAAGGACAAAAGACACAGAATAGGCTGAAATAGTCAGTGTCTTCTTTCCTTTGATCTTAACTGCTAGGCTTAGTCTTTGGAAATCTCAGACCCCTGACACTAGAGGGAAAGTTTGGAACAAGGAAGATTTACTCTTACTAGAGGAGGATCATCAGGTTAGGGAGCATTTAAAGAAAGCAGACATACACAAGCCCTTGCTGAATCACACCCAGGAGTGCTGACAGAGATGTCTGATGTCATTGCATGGTCTCAGGAAGGATACTTAGGCATATTGAATATGTAAATATATATTGAATGCTAAATGTATGCTAGGTTTGTTAGATTTTTGGTTTGGGTTGGGTTTTTTTAATTATTTTTATATATTTAAAAATACCTGATGGCTATTTTTAATGGAACCAGACTTCTCAGTGGTGCCCAGTCACTGGACAGGAGACACCACTGAAACACAGAAAATTCCATATAAACATTAGAAAGACAAGGTTTTACTGAAAGAGGGATAAAACACTGTCACAGGTTCCCCAGAAATTTTCTGGAGCCTTCCACTGTGAAGATATTCAAGCCCCAGAGGGACTTCAAATCTTATTGGAAAGCAAGGAAACCCACAAAAATAGTACTTAAATAGATTTAATGCTTTATACATGAGCAAAACAAGCTACTGAAACTGAAATAAAACAACACTTTGTTACTAGAGACCATATCTCTGCCTCACCCAGCAAATCCACTGTAGTTAGAGTGCACACATGCAGGCCAAAATGTGTGACTCATAAGACTATGAATTAGGTACGTAATTACAAACAGGCTCCATATAGCTGTCTCTAGGTTCAAAGCTTCAGTGTCACCACTCTCTATATTGCAACATCAGACTGCAGAGCATAAAACTGCCTGAATGAATTAAATGGCATTTTACTTCCACTAAAATTATAAGGCCATCTTTCAGTACGACAAAAACAAAGTGTTAAATTAAACCATTTGGGAGAAAAAAAAAAATTAAAAAACTCCTCTGTTCTTTTTATTTTGGCTGGGGGAGTGTCAGGAATGGTAGAAATATAGCTATAATGGGAAAGACTCTGTCAGCTGTAAAACTTTTTCTGATTTTAGGTAGTTTACAGGGTAAGAGGAAGCAGTTGTTGATCTCTCCTGATGATGAGACATACCGAAACTACACAGTGTAGTCTGTATCAAGATGGTTGTTTTGGTCCTTTGAGGTTTCTTTGAGCCCTTATCGATAGTAGCCTCATGTGTGTTGGAGGCATGGACTCAAATCAGGCTACCTCAGCTAAGGTGCATTCTTCTTGAAGAATTTTTGTACAACTGAGCAAAGTGGTAAAGGGTCACTAATACCTATTGCCCCTGAAGTGACTTAGAGCCTGTAGCTGGGGTATAAAAGCTATAACATAGTCTAGATGATGATAATGGAGGCAGAAAGAATGTGCAGGCAATAAGTGAGTTACTTGAATTATGACCCTGACAGCTACCTCCAACAGGTAGTACATTTGGATTGATGCAAAGCATCCTCAGTCAGCAGAAATGTAATTAGAAATTTTATTATTAATTGGGAAGCTTAGGGAATATCTTAACATATGGGTAATGTTTTTTGGAAAATTTCAGTGGTGCAGTTACCTGCAGATACTACCATTATCTACATAGATACTACAAGTTACTACATTGTTTTACTGACAAATGCAGGAAGAAACATTTTAGAGAGCACTTTCAAAGCACTTAATGTGTTGATTTCTGGTCTTCCAGGTAGAGAACTGGAAGATGCCACAGAGTGGCAACATTCTGGCACTTCATTTCTCAGCTGAGGGTTGGTAACATGGAGAAGAGGGTAGGGGGGAAACGGAAGTGTTGTAGAGGTTCTTTTCCCTAATGGCCAATTTGGGAATGTTTCAGGCAATTAACAGGCAATCTGCTGATTCATGAACATATGAAAAATTGTTATACAGAATATGCTCATATGGGATGCTGAAAAAAAAGTTATAAGTTATTCAACTTAAGTCCCCAAGTTATTCAATTTGAACATTTACATGAAGAAATGATAAATGCAATGCTTACAACAACTAATCTCCTGGATGGAAAGTTTTATTGAGTGAAATTTCTGCATTAATTCTAATGCTTTCAGAGAACAGCACTCAGAATGAGTGCAATATTTCTTCCCTGAATAAGAACTGCAACAGCAGATGAGTCCAGCACACAGAATGCTCATAGTAGTCACCTTCCCTTTTTACCCAGACTGATAACATTTTTAAAAGCAAAGGAGTTCTCTACCCAGATCTGTGCTAAAAAAAAAAAAAAATTAAAATCACAGCATAAAGTTTCTATATTTCATTTTGATAAGTAGTGTTGCTCTATACTTAAAAATTACAGACTTTCTCTCATTTTTAACACATTGTTTGTTTTGTAAGAGGACATATCTGAGCATGCTCCATACAAAAGGCAGATAGCCCAGTGCTGATAGATTTTGCTCTCTGATGATTACTTCCTGTGTCCCATTTTTAAGGAAGCAACCATGTGTTCTCACTGATTCTCTATTCTGAAATCTGCATTACCAATTATAGGCTCATTATTAATAAGACCAATTTTTTTATTATTATTATTATTTCCCTACAATATTAAGGTAATATGTAATCCCATTCCATAATGTTCCTTACATTACTTTTAAACTATAGGAGACTTAAATATATGACTTTTGAAGTAACCCCATTACTTCAAGAATAGGCTTATTCTGTGTTAATATATTAGACTTTATGTTGCTGGCATTAGAGATTCATTTTGTAAAGTGTTTTCATGGAATAAGATACATTCTTGTAAAATAGATTCTGCTTCTTCAATCGCTTTCACTTCATATACTCTGTTTTATTATTCAAACAATGCAATCCATAATTTGAGTATGGCAAAATAATTTTGAAAATTGTTGAACTCTGGTAAAGAGAATTGAGAAAACATTAGGAATGTATAGTCCATTTCCTAAAACTTATATGCCACTTAAATTGCCATTGGCAAAAATTAATTTTACAGAGCAGTGTCGAAAAACACTCAATTTTAATCAGGAGCTTAGGTTTAAAAGGTTAGAATTTTCTCTTGAATGGAATAAATAAAGAATGGAAGATCAAAAGAATAAAGAAAGTTCAGATTATTTTTCTTTTCTGATCCATAAATTTGTAGTAACAGATTTATGTATGTTTGAAATTGTTGCATCCATTTATGTTGAACCTGACTTTATCTACCATTGGGATCCACAATATAAAGAAAAGAATTTACTCAGGAAGAAATGTTGTAAAGAATTTTACACTGAACAAGCTGCATGTGGAGAGAATTATCTGGCTATGGAAACCAGGTTGAACTGCAGTAATAAAAATCTTGTGGTGTTGAACTGCATTGCTGTATAAGGCAGTAAAACTGTATTGATACCATGTATTATAGTTAAGCTTTTTGTTTCAGTTTACAAGACTGCACTTGACAGTGAATTTCCTCACTTCACAAGGACTTCCTGTGCTGGAAGAGTTTAATTCAATTTCAAGGCTGCATTGTACAACATGTTGCTTATCCACAAAGCAAAATGCATTTGCTATTATTCAGAGCTCAAAAAAAACAAGTGGATAAAGAATTAAAGAAGGGATATTTCATCTTCATTTCACAGATGAGAAACTGAAACAGGGATTAAGCTTGGTCTAAGCAGACCAGCCCCAAGAACTTTGGGACAGGCTTTATGGATAGACTCCTGTGATTCGAGTCATGCCTCTTCAAGTCTGCCATGTCATAGTTATACTTATTCACAAAGAAAGAAAAAAAAACCTCCCAAAAGTTCAAGAAATATGGCCTTCTAAAACAATCATCAAGGTGTTTTTCTATATCCTGAATATATGAGGGCCTCATTTCAACTATGTTATTTAGAGCTGTGAAATTTCTGAAGTCCTCCAGCCTGTGAAATGCAAATGGATATCCCTATAAACTGTTCTTGGGAAATTGTTACTCTCCAAACAAAAAACAATTATTTCATTTATGACTTACTTATTTTTTGATGGTGACCCAAAAATACGTGCAACAGTATGAAATAAGAGATGTGATTTTATCTGTAGGAAGTGCGATGCTCTTTTCATGTTTTACCACTGAATTGATAGTTAAGGGTAGGAATCATTCCATACTATTATTCTGGCTTTATAATATGGTAAGAAAGAATGCTAAGAGGGAATTTTGACTCACACTGGCATGTCTAGATGCAGGTGGAAATATTGTGCTTTTACTAAGAAGGTAGAGGGTATTCCAGCTGTAATCATAAGTTACATCGGCTGTAATTGAAAGGTCTTCTGTATCCTCAGCATCATATATGTAGGCAGGATGTACTGTTTGTTACCACTCCTTCTTTCATCAGGAGTTTTTCTAAATGTTTCAGTGCTATGTTTTAGCACAGCTAAGGTGCTCTGAAGGGCAATTCAGTAGGCATATTATAAACATGTATAATAAACAAGTAAGCAATATGTCCCAGGTATATTTGCTGTACTATGCTCCTAAAAGTTGCCCCTGAAGGAACATTTTCCTACTTGAAAGAACTCTGACTAATCATGAAACTAAATAAATTGCAGCTAAACAGCAGAATGATAGCTCTGTACCAAACTCAGACAGGCCTCCTGCAGAACTTACCAAACATTTCCAACATCACCAATTGTTATTTTGACACCAGAGAAATTAGGATAAGTGCTCAGGACAAGACTTAATTTTGCACAAGGCTTCGCAGTATAGATTAACATGTTTAAAACATAGTAAGTCACTGTAAGATACCTAGTTAGAGAATGCTTTTAAAAATAAAAATTTCCCAAGAATCTAACTGGAATAACCATTGAAAAAAATGCCTGTTACACACAAGGCTCTGCTGAAGGACCAGTGGAATGCAAAAAATAAATCCAGCCTGCAGCTTAGGCACTTGTAATGCTATCAGCTCAGACCTTTGTTTTCCTATTCCATTGCCTTCACAGCCACCCATCACAAAGAATTAAACACGGGAAAAACTCCTTCACATCCAAAGACTAATACAACAATACAAAAGCTGCAGCTCAGAAGGAAAGATCTTTGATAAAATATACAGTTTGATTCTCTAGGTTAGATTTTATTGACATTGGTACCTTTGATTTGCTTGCCTGAATGAAGCATGATGCAGAGATACTTTTTCTAATAAGTGATTGTGACCATAACATGGAACTTGTCCTACACAGGAGTTCATTTGAAAACAACATATCTGAAAGCAGAGGACACACCATGCACACCCCAGAATTACTACGGGGAAATATGATATCTAATTGTGTTTTGTCTAAATTTGTGATGTGGTTCTCTAGTCAGTATGCCAACATCTTTACATTTGGAGTGTGAACCTGCAACAGCTTAACTTATACCAAAGCTATGACATTTCTCACCCCATCCCTTGTAAGCTATGAGTACTGCTGTTGGTAAAGATCCTGATCTTGTAAAGGTTTATTTGTTGGAAGGGAATGAGTTGCATGAACTCAGATTTGCTTCAAATGCCACAGTATTTGGCTTTGTTTAAAAATAAATAACTAAACAAAGATGGATTTAGTTAATTCAGAGTATTGCACACTATTTGTTCTTGAGGTTAGTCATATTAGCAATAGTCCACAACACTACAATGAAGGGTATATCAGTATGTCCAATATAAAACTCTTGTTGTCTAGTGTTTAGAAATCAAGCAAAAAAACTCTCTCTGTGGTGAAATAAAATGTACAGTGTGTTTACCCTGGTACATTTGCATTGACATTTCATGTTTACCTGTATGTTTCTAATATGTGAAGCCTTGACAATAAGGAAAAAAAAATAAAAATAAAAAAGTGAATGACAGTTTTTACCACTTAGGGTTTGTTTATAACCTGAAATTCAACTATGATAAACCCAATACAAATCAGGAGAAAACATATGTTTTCCAATTAAATTCTCAGACATTTTCACATTGAACTTAATCAGCTTTTCTGTATTTGGGTGATTACTAGGACATCTACTTTCTTTCTTCTTTATGACAGTCATTCTTAGCATCACTCTTATAGATGAGAAATATCTCTATTTCCCTGAATATTTGAAGTTCCCTTCATTTGTTAATTAAGAGCAGCATCTGCTGAAGAGCAGGCACTTAAGTGACACATTCTAAATTTGTAGGTAAACCTACTACAGAAGGAAAGGAGAGCAGAGGACTTTTTTTCTTTTGAGGACTTAGGTGTCGCGGTTCAGAAGGAAAAGAAGGAACAGTCCACACAGCATGGAGTAAGAACAGGTGTGAACACTTTATTAGGGGCACATGGGACTCATAGGGTTTGATGGGAGGATTCTAGAACTTGGGTGGAGTTAGGGGTGGATCATGACACAAAAGGAAAAGGGAAGGACGGTTTATAACTTATAAGGGAAAACTGGGGGGTGGCTAGCCTTGTATGGTGGTGCTGCACTGCACCACCAGCTAGCCAGTGACATTTTAGGGGTAGAAGAACCAATCAGGGGGCTGTAACCGGGGTTCCTATAACCGATCAGAAAAATTGAACATACAGTAGTAATAGAATGGTAATAATTACCTATCTAATACATCTTTTATCCTAACTATAACACCTAAACAGTATAAAAACTTGCAAAAACAGAAGCTCTATGGCAAAGGGTATATAGCTGTTGGCTGTGGCAGTCTCTAGTTAGCAGCAGACAGTTTCATCCATTGATAAAAATTATCCTCTCAGGAGTCCCTGACAGGTGCCTCTCGCCACACTTAGGAAACATGTAAGAATTTTTTCCTCTATGAATTTTGGCATGTTTGAAATTAGTTACAACTATCTGGGTGAGCAGCATCAGTTGTGTTTTCCATAAGAAGGAATTAAGTCTAGGATCTGAGCCAAGATCAGTATATAAAGGAAATGAATCCACTGTCCATCAAGAAGCTAAGATGTTATAGCATTTAATCAGGCTTTTCAATCCTTCCAGCATATTGAAGGATCAGTGTTTAGAAAGAGATGAGGTATAACTGCATTTATCCATGTTACTGAATTAAACATTTGTAAACAAGCTTTGATATGTGATTATAAAGATCAATTTATGCTTCTATGTTTCTTTTAAGGTATATAATATCTCTAGAAGTAGATAATTTCCACACAGAAATGTTTTGAGAGTTAAATTTACTGCTGTATAAATTTCTTTCTTAATATTTGAAGTTGGAAATTTTCACTTCAAATTTCTTGGCCTTTCAATAGAAATGAAGAATTCTTGTATTAATTTTCCTTAGTTATATCATGTGCATTTTTTTCTATATTTAGAAATAGATCTGAGATAGATACTGCAATCTTAAACTGTAGGAAAACAGGTGCTAGTTTTTTCTATTTCCAGATTAAACCTTCATAAAATGTGTTTTAGTGGAAATAAAATGTTTCCTATTAAATTTCACAGAGGATTTTGCAAATTTCTATGTAGTTCACATTTTAGTTGCTAAGATCTCAACTGATTTTGTCTTCAGCTCAGTATTTGCAAAATACTGAGTAAATCTTTTCTTTTCAGCACTATATACTGTTCTCTTTTCCTCTCAGAGTTTATCTCCATATGATGTACTCCGTCTACATTTAGTAAAATACCTGCCTTAATTGTTTTGATAAATGATGTGTCTTAAGGAGAATCCACAAGCATTTGTTAAAACCATAAGTATCTTAAAGAGGAGATGAAAAAGATTCAAGAAAATTAAATTATCTGCAATTAAAGGTAAGTATAAAAAAGCACAATTTAAATATTGATAATTTATTTGCTTTAAAAAAATCAAGGTGATCTGTGCACGAACATATATGCAACCATAAAAACTGAAAGGTGTGTTAAATACTGGCTTCCCATCTGTGGCTCCTAGTAACTGATCAATCGTTCTTTTTGCCACCCACTACACTGGTTTTTTTGAAGTTTATAGGGAAACTCCCAACTCTGAGGTAGGGTAATTTTAGACTGGCGAAGTGAACTCTTATTTATTTTTATTCCCTGTTTCAGTGACAGATTTTGCTTTTCTGTCAGAGCTTTCTTCTCTTCATACAAGATCAGTTTCCACTCTGGAAGTTTTCCCCAGTGTTTTGCAGTCTCCGAAATAAAAATATACCTTTTCAGCATAATGAAAGTCACAGCATGACTTTTCAGCCAGGATTTCACAGGAGAAATCAGAGATGAGATCACTGAAAGGACAGACCTACACCACGTATGGACTTCAAATTTACAATTTATTTAGTAATTTGGAGTATTGCAGTGGATAGAAATTTCGATCCAGAGCTTTGCACCTCTTCTCTATGACATTCACTGACATCATGGTCACCCCAGTCCAGTCCGATGCCTGACCTTTCCCTTCAGCTCTGATTGGACCCATGGCCTCCAGTGACCAGCTGCTTGCTCTTACCTTCCAACACCTCGGGGTTGCATGGGGTGATTTCTCTGTGTACTCACAATTCTCTGTGCTTCTCTATGTGGATGGTCCCCAAGAGATGGGACGACGCAGGCAAGGTCTTGCTTACTTAAGTGCTACGTTTGTAAAGTCTTCACCCCGTAACAAAGACCATAAATTCTTTTCAGTTTGGATAATCCCCATCTGTTATGCTGAGGTATGATTCATCAGTTATTATGTTACTAAAATAGACATGATCTATTGCCATCAGGCTGCTTCCTTCCCACTCCGCACATCCCCATTCCCCACACCCTGTCCCCCTAAGGGTCTTTGCTTACCAAGACTAAGAATTTACTCTGTTGCAGTTGGTAAAACTTTGCTTTGCAAGGGTCAATGCCCTATTTTCAATTGTGAGAGAGGAACTATCCAATTAGGAACTCTAGCAGAAGCACAGTAATGAGACAGCAGCCTGCCCCACTGAAGAAGCAGTTTCTTACTGCTTACCTGAATCTCTCAGACCCTGCAATAAGCTTCGTTCCTGCATGGATTGGTATATGGGGTGCCCCACTTTCCCTTTCTTTCAAGGTTATTTGATTTCAAGTAACAGTCTTCTGAGGGGGCTCGCAATTTCACAAGGCTCTAAAATTATATATAGTTAAACTCTTTTTGCCCTTCATGTAAAGTACCTGCTGCCTTCTAACCAAATATAAAGGGAGAAGATTAATAGAATCCCTTCAGAATTTTACTGACCTTACTGTCAAAACAATTTTGATGCTTTGCTGAAACAATGTGTGTATTTTTATTCTTGAGAGTGACAACATTATCAATCACAGACTGTTATTCAGCTGTCATGCAGACCCAGTGTTTTCTGCAGCATATTGATTAGATGGAGATGCTGTCAGAAACATGCCAGCTTGTGTGTTACATTCACATGTGCAGTGGCATTGGTACAGAGAAAACAAAGTGGCTGGGCATAAGTCACCTAGATGCATTCAAGTGTTCATGGCTCCAGTTCTGAACGGCATTAATGCTTTGCCTCTGGGAATAACTATAGCTTCTGGGTTTTTGGTTTTGGGGTGGTTTTTTTTTTCTGAAAAGCACATGATGACTTTGAATTTACTACCATTACTTCAGCACTAACACAACCTATATATCCAGACACAGTGATTAGAGGTATCACTAAGTCTATATGGAATGCTATACAACCTTCCTTGAGTCCATGTTTTCAAACATATGTGGTAGCCCTGGTCACAGTGCTTTGAAAAGTCTCCTGCATGTCACTAAGACATTAGTGTCTGTATACAAAACTGTCCCCAGAGAATAGTGTGCAAATGTTATTTCATACTTGGTTCACATAAAAAAAATTAACTCTTTTACTCATATTTTTCAAAAAACTATTGCATATTTTTCTTGATTCCCCAAAATGACAAAAAAGGATCCTTTTTTCTTGTAATAGCTTCCTGTCATAGTTTGATGTCAGCCAGTAACCAAGTATCCCATACAGCCACTCATTCATTCTCCCAACAGTGAGATCAGGAAGAATATCAGAGGGATAAAAGCTAGAAAGCTCATGGATTGAGATAAGGGCATTTTAATAGGGAAAGCAAAAGCTGCACAAATAAGCAAAACAAGGAATTAATTCACTGCTTCCCATGGGCAGATAGGTGTCCAGCAATCCCTAGGAAATCTGGACTCCATCATATGCAATGGTGACTTGAGAAGAAAAATACCATCACTCTGAATGTCTCCCCCACTTCCTCCTTCTTCCTACCACTTTATATACCAAGCATGATGTCATAGGATATTCCTTTGCTCAGTTTGGGTCACCTGTCCCCACTGTGTCTCCTCCAACTTCCCATGCATTTACAGCCCCCTCACCACCACTGTGACAGGAAGAAAATCAGAAAAAGACTTGGATCAGTAGAAGCACTGCTCAGCAGCAACTAAAATACCACTATATTATTAACACTGTTTTCAGCACAAACCCAAAACATAGCCCCATTCTAGCCACTGCAAAGAAAATTATCAGTCAAAATCAATACACTGTCAAATGCAACTTCCATGAGTTACCAATTCTGCTATATATCTCTTCCCTCCAAGTCACAGCTGATTCCATTTTCTTGCTCTGTCTATATCCCAGCCCTTGTTACCAGCAATCTTGTTCATCTTAAATGTTCTTGCTTGCAATACTTGTAAATAAATAATTATTTAGTTGCCTACATATTTATACTGAAATTTTTTTCCCTTTTTTGTTTCAAATATTTTCTTTAATGACAATTCTTTCTTCAGCCTACACTGCACAGTCAGGTGTTCAGTGATGAGGAAACAATGACAATCCCTTAATTTCTGCTCCTGCCTCCCCAAATTTCTTCATCATTTAAATTCTTTCTATCCTTTTGTTTTGTGGGTTTTTTCCCCCAGTTGCTCTAGCATGACTGTTCTGTCTGGTTGTTTCCAAAGGTAAATATCTCCACAGGGAATCAAAAGTGCTAGGTTAGTTCATTACCCATGTATTATAGTTTCAAAATCTTTCATGGAACTTTTTTTCTCTTCTGTTTAGGCTGTCTAAAAGCCTAAATAAAGGGGTAGCTTATAGCTTTGCATTCCACCGTGATGACTGGGGGAGGATCAGGAGAGATTCAGCAGAGGTGAGGGCAGGGGAGGAGACAGGGTTTTCCTGGTGCTGGCCACAATTCTCTCCTCAGTCTGCATGGGTGCTGACCACACGGGAACACTGGGCAACAGTCTTTTTTTTTTTTTTTTCTTCTGGCTTATCCCTCCACTCCATGTGCCCTGTGCTGCTGTTCTTCAGAGAGAACAGTGACCGCTGCCTGGATTCTCAACAGACGCCTGAAGGGGCTGACACCATCTGCAGAAGAGTTGTCATCTTCTTCCACTCCTCACGTTTTTTCACACAAAGGATGGCAGTCTTTGCACTGCCCATTGGAAATGTTCCATCCCATCCCTGTAGCTGCCATTCCTACATGAGTTTTGGAGCCAGTGCCTCTCCCAACCTTTGCCTCACTGGACCCCATCAGTGACTCATCATAGCAACTGCATCCCAAAGTGTGGCATCACCTCCAGTTGTGTGTGAATAGAACTGTACCAAAGGGGCAGAGATAGGACTTGGTTGGTTTAAAAGTTTTGGTTACGGTGTTGCTGTTTGTCCTGTTCTGGTTTTGGTGTTTTATATATATATATATATATATATATATTTGTAGTAAAGAACTGTTATCCTCTTCTATACATTTTCCAATTAAAGTCTTTTAATTCCAAAGGTTATGGTGGTTTTTGGGAAGAGGCTTCCCTTCCTAGTCCAGATAGACATCTTAGTTTCTTTTTAACTGAAACACCATGTTACACATTTGGTCTGCTTTTCTCTTTTTTATTTTTCTGAATTGTTCAGGCACTGAGTGCAAAAGATGATTTGGGTACATTATTGAACTATTGTAAGGTTGTAGAAGAGAACAGAAGAATTATCTGGTCTCCAAAGAGAATGTAAACATGTGCCATGGAAAAGTCTAATACTTTTTGTTTTTTTTCTTACCATCTTTGACCTTGTTTAGCATTCTTTGACTTCTGGTAACAGAGAAAAAGTTAGATAAAAATACCTTCATTAGGTAATATTATGTCACTTATCTAAAGTTACAAAAGGAATGAAGCAATCACAGCCCTCAAGGATGCATTAGAGTGGATTACTGTAATATCTGGAGGGTCAAGATAAACCTCAAGTATCTTATCCCTTCCATCTCAGGAGCAAGCCTGAGGCATTATCTTTTACTCAGAAAATTTGACCTAAATTAGTGAGAGAAAGAGACAGGCAAAAGACTCCAATAATCACGGGTAATTGGCAGAACAATCCTTCTGCCTTTGGACTCAAGAGATACAAAATGGCATAATCATGGAACTGAAGTTAAACCACTAGAAAATGTTTCTCATTATATGAGTATCAAGCGCTTAGCTCTAGCTTCATCAGAAATTCAGCTTCTCCTGGTCTACTCCTCAGATAATTAAAGGGCATAAACTGCATTCTCCAGGCACTGTTTTTTACCAAAGTACAATTTTTCCATTTTTGATGGAGTTTGAGAGCACTTCCATCTGGGCTACAGGCAAAGTCTCAACTTTGCCCAGTGGCCCCTCCATCTCTGATTTCAGACTGTGTACGAGATAAAAATTCAGCTCCTTTACTTCAATAGGAGAATTTTATGCTTATATATTTCAAATTTACTGGTATTTCATTTAGTAGTATTTCATTTAGGCACTTGTGATTTATATGAAAACCTGTACTCTCATAGGCTCTGGACACCTGAAGTTATGTTGTCAAGCCATTTTGGAAGTCCCCTCTGTAATTCTCAAAGATTCATCACAGTGCATGGATACACAAACTTGCAAGGACATGCAGACTTGGAGGCACAGATCTATCTTAAAGGGTTAACCTGTGAAATTGAAAGTCATCATTTGCAGTGTAAAATGTTAGTATTTGAAATTCTTGCAAAAGGGTTTTGTAGCAGATTGATTGTAAAGAGAACTCAAGAATTCCACTACATTCATATTCCATTAAACTGTTTTGTTTTTTTTTAATATTTGAAAATCAGTACCTGGATTAATCACCTGTTTTGTACAGGCAAAATTTTGCTACATATTTAAATATTTAAAAGTGAAGTGATTGAACCTCGTATGACAATTTTAAAGGACATTTACAATGGTCCTTAGGATGAAGGATTTTTGCCATGGTATTATTGATATCATTTTGAAAATAATTTCATTTTACATATAAATCTTTTGGATAATTCATTTAATTGTGTCCTAAAGAAGATCCCACAGTGAAAAATAACTCAGTAGAGCTGCATTAATTGCTTTGTAAAATTGCTGATAACTAGTTACACTTTAAACAAAGACACATTATTTTCGTACATGCAATTCAGAGTCTCTTTTAAAGCAACAACATCCCTAGGTATCAAAGATATTGACTGCTTTTCTTCAAGGCAAATCTACGTAACATCTATTGGTTGACTTAAGATGGAAATTACACTCACTGACTAAGGCAAAATGAAATTTATAAAAGAAATTTCTTGAACCATTTCTGAAAATGGAATTTTCTGTAGTATAGAGGATTGCATTCTCAAGCATTTTAGAATGAAATCTACAGCTCCATTTTCCAAATAATTTCTAAATTTTCTTTCATCAAATTATGTTCTTATGGGCTGCTTTAAAGGTCAACTGGCAGGGGAAATGAACCCAACTCAGAAAGAGATTACAAGTCAGAATTACAATTTAGTAAAAAGAACGATACGGAGAAAAAAAAAATGTTTGACCCACAAAAACAGATGTACAGCACAGCACTATGAGGCACAAGCAGCATGAACAGAATGGATCTTGCCAACGCCTGTGATGAGCTCCACATAGACTCCCCTAAGTAAAAAGTAAAAGGAAAAAAGAAACCTGTTGGTGAAGATGATAGTTGCAGTCTGGTCAAGAGCAGCAGTTGCAGTCCTGCTGAGGTTCTGATCCTCCTCTGGATCCAACAAGTGGTACCAGAAGTCTCCAAACCCCAAGATTATATATTCTTATGTTCAGATGGAAATGACCAGTCCCTCCCCACGGTGGGGAGTTTCACAATGGGTGATTTACTCTGTGAGGTGAATCATGGCATATTTTTATCATCCCTGGTGGCCCATTAGCAGACATGACCACTCAGGTAGGTGTGAAGGTGCTGATGGCTCTCCAGAGGGGAGTTATCACACCTGAGTCATTGATGTGAAGACAGGAAACTTTCATATCTCACAGAGTTCTTAAGCACCCATCTTGTAGCCTGAGGGGTTGGGTATGCTCTGGGCAGCTGCTGCAAATGATCCATCATTAAAAGTTCATGAGAAATTACATAGAGGGTTTAGAATACACAGCCTGGCCACACCCACACAGTGACAAACTGGTCCTGGCAACTATGAAAGAAAAGAAAAAAAAAGAAAAGAAAAGAAAAGAAAAGAAAAGAAAAGAAAAGAAAAGAAAAGAAAAGAAAAGAAAAGAAAAGAAAAGAAAAGAAAAGAAAAGAAAAGAAAAGAAAAGAAAAGAAAAGAAAAGAAAAGAAAAGAAAAGAAAAGAAAAGAAAAGAAAAGAAAAGAAAAGAAAAGAAAAGAAAAGAAAAGAAAAAAGAAAAGTGTCTCACCAAGGCAAGATTCTAGTACCATTGTAATCAATGGCAAAAGCCTCACTGATATCACAGAAACCGTGCTTTGTCTACTGATGATTTTTTTCTGCTGCATGTACTGAATCACTAGAGAAGAAAGACCCTCTCAGTGCATTAGAGAGGTACTTGAAACAGCAGAAAATTATTTTGCCTTTGTTTTCTTTTAACTACTATCCTTCATTCCTCCTTTCTTCTTAAGGAAAATACAGCCAGTATGATGCAGTGCTTTGTAGATGAGATAAAAATCCATGTGAATGTTTAGCTTGCAGTTCCACAAAGCAGGCTCAGCTTCATCTGCTAGTTTCAGAAAATCTCATTATTTGCCATTTGGGATAGGCCACTAGAAGACTTAACTCACTTCAGATTCAATTAACTTTTTCTTTAAATTAGTTGAAATTTTAATAAGGCTTCCAGAAAGCCATGAAGAACTAGGCATTCTCCAAAGCAAATTTAGGGATTTTTACCTGAGAGAATTCCTTGGTGCTCCTTGCACAGGAAATGGAATGACTGAGCTACTGTGCAGATCTTCATGAAGATGAAATACCTTCACCTTTCAAAAGCAAATTCCTCCTTCATATTTTCCTGTCTGTCTACACCTAAACTGAGACCATCAAATTAGGAAGGTGATATTACACATCTTTATAGCATTGCTGAGATCTATTCTGGGATAGCACCTGCAGTCATAAGTACTTTTTTTTAAAAAATGTCTGCTTAAAAATCGAAACACTAGACTGAATAATGTTAAAGGAAGGAACTCAATCTTTTTAACTATTTAGAGGAATAAATCATGATGATATAGGCATAGAAAGATATGCAAACCTTTGAAAAATACACAACAACCATTCCTGGTCAAGGATGAAAGATGAACAATTTAAATTTAAAAAAAAACAAAAAACTAAGTTGTGTCATTGCACTAATGTGTACCCAGGAAATATTTCTCTTTATGTTTAGCCTTTTCATCTACTTCAGAAGATTAATCAAGTTGAAGGAAAGAATAAATACATGGCAATTTTTATTTGGTTATATACAATTATATATAATATCCTAGAGGATCTAAGGATCCATTCTGGCTTAAAAGACAAAACAATCCATATAGCATGAAAAGCAATGTCTCAGTATTGCATATTAATGGATTAGAGATAACATTCACATAGACGTAAGTTCCTTTAGAATATATGGGCAGCCAACTTGAACTGCATGAAAAATAAAAATAAAATAAAAAAAGAAACAAGGAAAACTGCATATTTATCACAGTCAGGATTGGATTTTCACGTGTAATTCTTCGTTAGTTTCTGCAAAGCTAAATTAAAGTTTAAGGTAAGTTTCTTTTCAGTAAAATAAGTGAATTCTCAATTTCTGAAAATAACTGCTTACCAAATTCCTGTAATCAACCACAGTGACTTCCTGATTCATTGTAATGGTCAAATAATTAAACAATACATGATTAATGCATTAAAGTTTATTCCTCTTTTTCCCCTTTAAATGTTTTTTAAAGAAGGTTATTAAGAATAGTTGCATGAGAAAAATCTTGTTTTCTAGTCACAACTATTCATGTTCTTTTTTGGATTAGATTACTGTCATTTGCTTAGTTTTGGTTATAAAATTCAGTACCGCTGTTCTAGGTTTCTTAATGAGCAATTGTGGTGGTAACCAAAACTCACCATCAGAAGCGCTGGATTTACATTTACACATATTTGAGGAACCTTTACCTGGAAAGTTCACAGAGCTTCTCTATCATGGCTGGGCTTCTGTTGCAAGTAGATGTATCACACACCCATAAACTGAGCAAAACCTGCCAATACATATTCAGCTTGTGTGGGCACCCTCAAGTACCTTCAGATGCTGAAGGGATACAGCACCACAGAGAGTGAGGGAAGGCTGGGGAGTAATCTGCAGAAACTCTCAGGAGAGTGGCCGCAATGTCAAAAGATGCCACTTAGGTACAACCAAGGGAGGACTCACCCCACAGCAGAACCCAAGCCTCTGCTGCAGCTTTGTAGTATACTTTGTGAATACACAGGCAAGGACCTAAATTAAGGTGCTTAAAATGTATCATCATGTTGGACCAACACAGTGTAACACATAAACAACCCTGTGTGTCCATGAGGAAACGAGTGCTTAAACCAGGGCTTAAAGCAGGTTGCTGAAACGTCCAGTACACTTGGTGTCTCACCTCTGCTCTCTCCTCCCAGTGTTTAGTTTGTCTGTGAACAACTCATGGTACAACAAGTAACCTCAAACCTCTGCATTTCAGCTTGGAGTTCTCTGCAAATTCCTTTTGTCTCACTTTCTGAGTCACAATGATGGATTTTGTCCTTGCTGTTTCAGCTCCCAATACCTCTTCTGAAGATCTGAAGAGTTTTGTCATTGGCACATTTAATCACAATAGCATATGACAACAAGCACACTTCTAATTTGTGGAAACCGATAAAGCTGTTTGAGCTCCTTTGCCTGGGATTTATCCTTGTGTGTTTCTGAATCTCCTTCTGTGTACTGAGGGTTTTTGTAGCACAGAGCCCAAGGAAGCACCAACTTTGAAGTCTTCTGAGTGCCTCAGTCACACTTCAGCTATAAATAATTGCCTTCCTGTCAGTATTTATATTTGTCTGGAGGTTTAGTCACAAGAGGTCATATTAAGCAGTCAGCAAGTAAACACTACTTGTCTTACACTAATTTCCTTATCTCTCTAGTAGGCAGAATCCCCCACAGGGCCTCTAGCAAACAGTCAGGTAGGGAACAGGGATGAAAAAATAAGGGTAGAAATGACATGTATTGGAGAGCGGGATCTTTGGTAGAAAAGCCATACATAGAAAAGGGTGTTTGATCACATGCAGTGCTTATTTTCATCATACATAAATTTGGACATTGCATGTGTAACAAGCTATAATTACTCACAAAATTATGAAAAACCACTTAATTGCTTTCCTGAAGACATCTTCCATTTATTTACCAGAAACTTGAAGATGGTGTCCTTGTTAATAAGCAGAAAATACTACTGACCTTTTCGTCTTGTTGCCACACCATTATGGTTGGGGGTTTTTTGTAGTCTTATCCGGTGTTTTTTGCAAACTGTTATCTATTGTCTTGCGCCTGGGCTTGTAAAGTTTGATGTTTCAGAGGCTAGTAATGTTTTTTCATACCCCAAACTGCTCAAGTACCCCATAAATTATGAATAACTAATATTAACGAGGAGGCATGTGACACAATTACATACCTACTCTCTGAATTAGCTTTCTAAACTGAATAAATAATTAATTTGTACTTTGTGCAATTATTGCAATATTTTGACAGCCTTTTTAGTGCTTTATGGATGCAAACTTATAATGGATGCTGTGACAAGAACTACATAATACCAGGGCCTAGTTTTAGAATGTGTTTATTTTTAATCTGTTTTCAGCCACTTTCAAAGCCAGAATCCAATCCAGAACACATCTTTATTTCTGCAAAGTTCATTTATTTTGGCAGCTAGATAATGTAATTTCTTTTAAAACTGGTGGATGAGTCCCATCCCGTCTCCTCCCATTTCCTACACACTCAAAAGATTCCATTTTTTTTGCACAATTCCCTCTATAGGGAATATTATGTTGGTACTCTTTGGCAGTGGTATAGTCAAAATAAAAATTTAAATAGAGATAGTAAAGTAAAAGCACATCAGAAGTTGGAGTTACTGATTTTTTCCTCTATAAATGAGGCATTTTATGACTCAAAGAACTTTATTAAAAGCCTACGTTATATAGCTAAAGTAGCAGAGGAGTTCTTGTCAGGACCAAAACACAATACTAAATGCAATTTTTTTGTTTTCTTTCCAAGATGTAAGTGTCATTTTGTGTTTGTCATCAAGACAACACTCTTCCTCTAATAGCCATCCTCTACTCTTTTAATCTTAGAATATTACAAAGAGTTTCACTTTTGGCTGCTATTAATACTGTCTGTACTCCAGAAACAGATGGGCTCTCTCCAGAGGGACTTTAAATCCAAACTGCTCTGAAACTGCCAAACTTCACAACCTTCAGGACCTGTGTGTCTGTGTGTTTGTTGACAATTTGCATGCAATTTGTTTTTTTTTTTTTACACTCTTATCACATTTTGGTCCTTAGACAAATAACAATGAACCAGCTGCTCTCAGGTGGTTTATAGCTCAATATAAACAACTAAAGACAGATGCTATTAAAAGAAAAGGATTAAGGTTATTTAGTTCTCTTATATTTTTACCAGTGATTCATCATTTGTCATGATCCTGAAAAAAAAAATAATGTGCATTTCAAACTCTTTCAAGGAAACAAGCAAGCAAAACAGACAACAAAAAGGGCAGAACAGTTTTAAAATTTTTAAATTGATAATAAAATTGATAATAAAACTTTTTTGTTAGGTCAGCTCAATACTAAGATCCCTGTGGATATTTTGTCACAATGTCTGATGCGACCTGCATTTTTCTTTGGTTATTCACTGTGAACTAGACTTCCCTATTTCCCATTTTGCATTAAATGATTTGTGCAGGAGTTTGCAAACCCCAGATAAGGCACAGTTCATACAGCAGATTTGGGACCTGCAAAACATCAGCACATCAGTTTACCTGATCATGGCTTTCATGAAGACAGTACAGCATTACAGAAAAAGACAGCTTAGTGGTGAACCGCTTCAAAGGGAATGTTTTGAGTAAGGAGGATTTGCTTTTTTAAACAACTCACAATTAAGTAGTTAAACAGTTCCTCAGTGTTTTCCTGTTGTAAAACTACTGTATTCCTGGCAAACTTTTTAGATAACACAATAGGCAATTTGGATATGAGGTAAAGAAATTGAAGCCTAGGACAGAAAAATAAGCAAAATATGCTTGTGGTGATAGAGAAGATAAGCTCTTATGCAAATATCACACACTCTTAATTCCAAATCGTGACAGCACTACGTTTACAAAATCTTCCAAGATTGTCCACACAGCTCAAACCTTCCTATTGGAAGAAGGATCATGGAAGCTACCAGCCATTTCAAACACTCTAGCAGTCTCCTGCACACCCTTTGATCTGGGAGCACAGGAGGAAGACAGGTAAACCATTTTTATTTGCATACAAGGCACTGCCAGACATACTCAGCCCAGGCAACATCTGCTTCCCAGATTCATTTGCTGGTAAGTGACACAGCAGATGTGGATTTTGACTTCTGAAGAGGGTCTTTCCCATGTAAACAGTATGGCAGAGCACAATTTTATGTTTATGTATTTATTCTTACTCATTTTGTGTTTTATACGTCCTTTTGTCTCATAGCTCAGTCTGCCTGTTTCAGGCAAAATTGATCTGACTGAAGAAGCAGGAATCCACACAGCTGTCTCACCATGGCAGAGACCTGTAGAGGCAGATGTGGCAAGGTGAATAGGCAGAAGCAAGGTGTACACATTCAGGAAAACCCACTGTTCTCTTCAGTTACCCTCTTGTACGCCTGTGGGGAGTAGTCGCAGAAGCACTGGATGAGTGGCAGATCTAGGGTTACCTAATTGACACTGAATGAACTCATGTCCCAGGGTAGTTTGAAGAGAAAGATGAAATCTAAAAACATTCCACAAAAGGAAAAGTAAAATAGTTTTCTATAATATTAGCCAATGAACTGTTACATATCCAGTTCAGGTTTCCATCTAATGCCTACACTGACCAGTGGAACTGTAGTATTTTATAAGTATAATTTGCTGTGATGTACCATCCCTAAATCAGGTGTTTGAGGTAGACAAACCAGTTTCAGTATTTATTTCTTTATTATGCCACTTTTTTTCTTGTTTTACAGACAGTGTTTTGATTTAAACAACTGTTTTACGTTTAAAATTCCTAGATAAACACATCAAGATAACATCATTAAACAGAATACAGAGAGCTGCCACCAATCAGTTTCATGTTCTCTGAAACAGCACAAACAAGTCTGGCAGATGTGTCGTTGCATCTTTTTCCTAGACCCTGCATTCTAAGAACAAACAAATTACAACACACATCCAAAACTGAGCTGGGGTGGAGAAAGCCAGAGAGGAAAAGAGGAAAGTTAAGTGATTAGAAAAAGTAGTGAAAATGCAATCATGTTTTTTTGATGTTCAAAACAGAACAAGGCTCACAGCTACTCCTCTTCATGGGAATCTCAAATATCGAACACCTAATCATCTTAAAGCACACATTTCGTGGTGTGGTATGCAATGCTCAATTTTCTGATTATGCCAAAAAGGCATTGTAAATTAAAAAAAAATTAAATTTAATGGTTTGCTTAATAACAAGACTGGTACACAGATGAGTTCTTTAATGAACTACATTATTTCTCTGTTCAAATTCAATTTCACAAAGTGTTTTTTAAAATAAGTCTCACAGTGAGGGAGATTTGGATTGCATACATGTGCCCAATGAGTAAAAGAGATTCAAACAAGTTGTGTAAACTAGGAGATAGCAAAATAGGCTTTCCATGTTTATTATTTTCAATGATTTTTATTGTTCACTCATCTCTCCCCATATTTTCAATATCTGACCATAAACATAAAAATTGAAGATTTTCTTATATTTTTTTTAGCTTTTAAAAAATATTAAAATTTATACTAATTCTTTCAGGTTTTATGAGGTATTCACAGTTATGTTACTGTGTTGCAGTAGTAGTGAGTCAAATCAGAATTTTTGGATTTGTTAAAACATGTCCTGTGAGTCAATTCTTTGGGATTTGTGTCTTCCAGATATGACTGCAGCGCTTAGCAAGTGTATTTTCTTGCTTGTTCCCTCTATGTTTTGTTTATTGTAGCCTAGAAGTAAGTTGTCCTTGATAGGAAAGTAGCTCCAAATGTTATCTTCTTTAAGCTTTTGGGGTTTTTTCTTGGTCCTTTCTCCTGGTACAAGAAAATCAGTCATTCTGATTTTTAACTAAGGAGAAAAAAAATGCTAAAATTTACTTTCATCAAGCTCATATGGAATGTTCACCTCTGTCATTAAAAGAAAAACCTTTATATAACTGCACAGATAGCTGAATTCAAAATAAGATCATGAACTGAGAAATATAAAGTAAAGGAATGAGTATCTTGCTCTTAAAATAAGAAGTGATATTTTCAAGGGATGAAAAAGGGAGAGAGTGGGAATACAAGGGTTTTCATTAATTTTTCATCTTTAAAAATATTATTTCCAAGGGGTTTTATCTTGATTAAAAGGATTTTTTTCAAATTCTGTACAATTTGGCCATCCTCAAGCTAAGTTTTGTTAATTAAATAGATTGTTCAAGAAAAAGGTGTTTGCTCCTCTGTGTGTGAGCCAGTCCCGCTCCTTTTGAGAAGTGTGGGTTTTGCTTTAGGTTTCAAGGAATTTTGGGTCAGGGTTTCAGATTACAAATTCATTACAGCAGGTAATATCTCATACCTTCTCTTTTCACCAATAATGACTCATGATCGTAATCTCCCAGAGCTCACCGAACAAAAAATCAATTCACTGAAAATCAGTAAGTTTAAGATATTTCCTTCAGCATTATTGCTGGGTTAGGTCTGACAAGCACAGTATCAACAATAACACAGATAAGCTGTCAGGCTGGTAATGGTTTTCTTTAATTAAAAAAAACCAAACAAAAAAAAAAAAAAACCTATTCTAGATAAGCTGGCCCACTTGACTTGTCCCATATGGAAATGAACACACTTGTGAACTTCAAATTCCTCCATGCCATGTATCAAGCGATAATTTGTAAAAATTATTCCAGCTTCTGACCAAACGGGTGCAACAGTCTAGAGTTACATGCTTTTTGCTATATGTCCTTAAACAATATCATGCAAAACATTGTTTCTTTAGTAATATTTTGCTCTGCTTTCTGCCTTCATTTCTGCATTTTCACATCTGGTATTAGTGCCTGCCAGTCATTTTGTGACACTGTTTTGATTACACAGGTTAAATGGTGATGGATAGTAAGGTCCCTCATGCACAGGCTGTTCAACACCTGGTGGAGAAAGGTGACCCCAGTTATATCCCTGTTTGATAGCTCAACAGCATGCTTAGAGGAGAAATAAAGACTTTGTGAGGAGTGAATGAAACCAGCAAAATTATAAAATGGTTCCTTTATTTTCACCTCTATATGCTTGCAGAAAAAAAACAAAACATGTGAGGGGTGGTGGGGGAGTGAGATATTCCTGATGGGAACTATAGACATAAAATATAAGACTGATTTCATTGAAAGTCCACTGAGAGTTTTGCTTAACAAGTGGATCACAGAAGAGTGAAGAATCTTTATCATGCAGCATCAGAGCTCACGCTGCTAGGAGCTCACTGGCTCCAAGGAGGAAGGGAGTGCATGTAATGAAGCGGGAACTTGCATTATTTTTTGTTAACACTTCTCTGTAAGAGAAACAGACACTTAGTGTGACTACTTAATTGCTTAATGTTATGTAAAGGAGAAACTGTTCCTGAAACAAAACTTTTACTCTATGGAATGTAGTTTGATAGTGAAATAAGTGGTTTCTTATTAAATGATGCTCAGACAGCTTCAGTTTCTGAGGCCTGAACACAATTTCTCAGACCAGAAATCCTTTGCAATTTTGCCCACTTTTGTGGGAATGGATACAGAATGTAACTGATAATACCCTGAACTGATGCTTTAATATTGTTTAAAATGTATGTTTACCTTTGCCATGTGTTCTCCCCCGAGAGGCTATATCTTCCCCTTCCCTGCAACCATGTGTTCCTTCCCAGAGATCCTTTGCATCTTTCCAAGACCCCTCCTCAGGGAACAGAGGGGCGTGGTCCACCTTGCTACCTGAAACCCTTCCCCGCCTCTATGTTAATTCCCTCGTTCCTGTTGCCCCAAAGCCACAACAACCCCCTTTCCCCCCACTGGAGGATTCTAACCCCCTCCAAATGACTATAAAAACTCCTGCTTTGTGAATAAAGCTCTCTCTGCTCACACCCTCTCCAAGCTGTGTGGTGTCTGTGTTCTGCGCCCAGGGCTCAGGCTCCACGTGGCCGGGGGTGGAACCAGGGGAGAGCACCCCTTTCTCTCCTTGATACGTGGACTAAAAACCTAACCTAGGAGATTATACCATACTGCTGCGACCATTACACTACCAACCCAACCCTCCAACGAGGCTATCAACATATCCCAACAGGGATACTCTTTATGCTGTAATCTCAGATGGCAGGTATGTACTTGTAGAGAAGGATTTTATTCACGCTGATTCTCAGAATAGAGTAATTCGCAGTATGCAAAGCCTGAGAAGTAGACTCTGAAATGAAAGAAGGCTCCTCATGCTATGATGAAATAAGAACATGCTCATGTAATTTCTCTTCTGCACAGATAAGTTAGTTTCAGAGTCAACAAGTGACAAAGCTCCAGCTTCACTGATTTTTTCCCTAACCCTTCAGAGAGTCATAGAAATGGAAGCAGAGCAGTCATTTGGATAGACAGACTACAGAACCAAAAGCAACATAACTGGTATTATATGCAGTACTAGAATATTTTGCAGAAGTGATCCAAAATGCTATGTGATAGCAAACGTACAGCCACGTTCAAGGATCTTACTACAAATTATTATAACAATCAGGAAAAGCATCATAAATCCTAATTTCCAAAGTAAATGAGAATTACATGATTGAGTAGTTGGTTCCAGTTTCCACCTTTTTTCCCACCTCCCTTCAAAAGTTTCAAACTCACTGATGAATTTCAGTCACATTTGATAGACAGACCTCAGAGAATCTGCAGTGCTGCAAGTTCAAGACAAATGAAGAAAAAGATTCAGCTAAGTATTTTCAATAGAAGGTTAATATCTGTGCTGTGTGTTCAGGTATATTATCTAGCTAGAATCCATAAGAGATGATGTTATAGTTTTGGGACCTGGAGGTATTTTCCTTTCCCCTACCAATGAATTAGACCCTATCTTTCCCCACAGCTAGATAACAAAGGAGGACATGAAGGGTGAAGGTGGGTTGCCTAGCAACCTTAATGATTGAAGTGAGTGTGGTGAGGGGAAGGGACACTTGGTTTTCAGCTGTCAGGAGAGGAGGAACTGCTGTGGGGGAGAAAGCGAGGTCTCCTTCTGAGAGCCTCTGCCCCTGCGGGTTTGTTCTCTTCTCCCACTTCCAACCCCTGGATTTTTGAACTCCCAGTGCTTCAGAGATAGAGACAGAGAGCCATTTTGCTCCCCGGATCCTTTGCTGCAGGTTTCCTTGGAGAACGGACAGCTGCCATCCATTGGGGCAGGGGGCCCTGCTCCATCCCCAGCTACCCAGCCCAGCACATTGTCCCTCCTCCAGCCAAGGACTAAGAAAGAGTTTTGCCCATGGAAAAGGANAAGATTCAGCTAAGTATTTTCAATAGAAGGTTAATATCTGTGCTGTGTGTTCAGGTATATTATCTAGCTAGAATCCATAAGAGATGATGTTATAGTTTTGGGACCTGGAGGTATTTTCCTTTCCCCTACCAATGAATTAGACCCTATCTTTCCCCACAGCTAGATAACAAAGGAGGACATGAAGGGTGAAGGTGGGTTGCCTAGCAACCTTAATGATTGAAGTGAGTGTGGTGAGGGGAAGGGACACTTGGTTTTCAGCTGTCAGGAGAGGAGGAACTGCTGTGGGGGAGAAAGCGAGGTCTCCTTCTGAGAGCCTCTGCCCCTGCGGGTTTGTTCTCTTCTCCCACTTCCAACCCCTGGNGGTCATTCAGTTCTGGTTTCTTTGTTTCTCTTGAAGATATATATATATATATATATACATATATATATTAGTTAAGAACTGTTATCCTTTCTATTCTCATATTTTAATTAAAATTTGGTTTAAATTTAAAGGAGGTTTATATCCTTCTTTGGTTCCTAGTCTAATAAATTTCCTAATTTCCTCTAAATTAAGACAGATGATGTCAGAGTAAAGGAGGCCTTGCAAAATCTCTTTGTTGTAGAAATGTTTTTATGTGTTGGGTTGGGGATTTTTTCCCCATAATGAAGAGGTATGTTATAGATAAAAGTGATAGGTTTTGGGTTTTTAATGGCTCTGTTTTCTGGCCTGTCTCAAACTAGATTTTAATAATTACCAGTATGGATTCTTGATGTTGCTTGGTACAGACTGTCTCCCACACTCACTCTCGCCCATTCAAAATCTGAAAGCTACTGCTATACACAGTTATTCTTCTCTTGGGCCTCTCTTTGTATGCACTCAACAATTAATTAGGTTCTCATGTGAGGACAGATGGAAATGTAAACACAATACTCCAATTAACAGAAGAGACAGCTTTCAGAGAAAGTGCCAGGGAAGTCACTGACTTCATCAATTTTCTGTATTTAGAGCACATTGTGCAGTTTCGAGTTCAAGATGCCTTTGTTTTATCAGATAGACAAGATCAAGTGGCATGGGAAGAATACAGAAATTCTGCTTGCCATTGTAGGGAGAAAACTCATGTAGCCAAAGCTCAACTGAAGTGGAAGCTGGACAGAAATGTGGGGGATAATAAATGAGCTTTTTCATTTTTATTGGCTATAGGCAATATAGAAATATCATCAGCCTATTACAGGATGAGGACGGTCACCTCACAAAGAGGGACAGAGACAAGGCAGAGTTGTTTAAAGTTTTCTTTGCCTCCATCTTCAACAGACCCTCAGTGCTCTGAGCTGGAGGGACACGACTGTGAGAACAACCAGCTCCCAATAAACCTTGAAATTGAGCAGGATCTGCTGCTCCAGCTGGATGCCTACAACTCTATGGAGCCTCAAGGAGCAGGCTGATGTTGTCACAAAACTTCTCTCAATGATTTTTGAGTGGTCATTAGAATCTGGGAAGGTCCTAGCTGACTTGAAGCTGGCACTGTTTCAGTTTTCAAGAAGGCTAAAAAGGAGGACCCCGAAAACTACACGCCTATCAGTCTCACTTCAATGCCTGATAAAGGTACAAAGAAGACTATCCTGGGAGCTATTAAAAAACACTTGAAAGACATTGAAGTCATTGCTCACAGCCAGCAGAACTTCATGAGGGGAAAGTCCTGCTTGTAAATTCTGATTTCCTTTTTTGACTAGGTTACTCATCTAGTTGATCTAGGGAAGCCTGATGATGTAATCTTTTTTGGATTTCAATACTGTCTCTCACAGGATCCTTCTGGACAAAGTGTCCACCACACAGCTCGATTAACACATCATGTGGTGGGTAGACAATTGGGTCATGGGTCAAGCACAAAGAGTAGTGATGAATGGGCTAACAAACAAACTGGCAACCTGTCACTAATGAGGTTCCACAGGGCTCCATCTTGGGCCCTGTGCTCTTCAATATCTGCATAAATCACTTGGACAGTGGACTGGAAGGGACACTAAGCAAGTTTGCAGATGACAGAAAACTCAGAGGAACAGCTGACTCCCTGGAAGGCAGGAAGTCCCTGCTGAGAGACCTTGTCAAATTAGAACACTGGGCAATCACCAAACATATGAAGTTAACTGATGCCTTAGGATTTTATATATTTGTAGTTTAGCAGCAGAGTTTCTCACATTGGAGGTAGCAGCCAATAGTTTCTAACTTTGTGCCACATTCCCAAATTTCTGTCTCAAGGGTGAGATAGCAGCCAGAACATCATGTTTGGTACACATGTACCAGGACTAGAATAACAAGACATATTTTAGTCAAAATAAGATAGAAGACCCAGGACCCTTGAAGGCATTCCAGCAGGGCAGTTCTAGGGGTGGCACCAGGGTGGCGCCAGAGGTAAGATGTTCTTGGGTTGGATGCAGCCACTAGTTATGGTAACTAAGTAGTATTGTAAATTTTTAAGACCCCTATATGGGGCACATGCGTCTCTATATACTTTGTACACTCCAAAGCTCTCAGTAAAGAACTACTCTCTGCTTTACCCAGAGAATATTTTACTGAAAGTTTTTCCTCGATTTTAGGTAACACAACAAGTGGAAGTGCTTGATTCTGCAGCTGGAATGGGACAGCCCTGGCTGTTTCTACAGGCTGGAAAATGAGATGCTGGAAAGCAGTGCCACAGAAAGGGACTTGGGGGTCCTGGTGGATGGCAAGTTGAATCTGAGTAAGCAGTGCCCTGGCAGCCAGGAGGGACAACCATGTCCGAGGGGGCAACAGGCAAAGCATCACCAGACAGTCGAGGGATGGGATTGTCCCGCTCTGCTCTGCACTGGAGTGGCCTCACCTGGAATGGTGAGCTGCCTCATGTAGGCAGCTTTGAGCACTACAGCATAAGATATTAAGCTGTTAGAGGGAGTCCAAAGGAGGGCAACAAAGCTGGTGAAGGGCCTTGAGGGGAAGCCATATGAGGAGGGTCTGAGGATGCTTGGTCTATTCAGCCTGGAGAAGAGGAGACTGAGGGCAGATCTCATTGCAGTTACAACTTCCTTGTGATGGGAAGAGGAGGGGCAGGCACTGATCTCTTCTCTGTAGTGACAGGACCCAAGGGAATGGCCTGAATTGTGTCAAGGGAGGTTTAGGCTGGGTAGAAGAAAGAGGTTGTTCACGCAGAGAGTGATTAGGCAATGGAACAGGCTGCCCAGGAAAGTGGTTCAGCAGAGTTCGAGAAGCATTTGGATGATACTCTCAGACACATAGTGTGACTCTTGGGGGTCCTGTGCAGGGCTAAGGGTTGAAATCAATGGTCATTGTGGATCACTTCCAATTTGTCATATTCTGTGATTCTGTGAAAATCATCTATTACCTTCTGTGTTATAAAACCACACAAGCAGGTGATCAGGTTCTTAAGTCTTAGAAATAAGAAAGAAAAATAATTAGCTTGTCTATTAGTTTTCCAATTATAAAAATCCAAAAGAAAGTATGTAAAAGGTGTAGTGTAGAAAGTTTGATCAATGGTTGAATATATCTAGCTGAAAAGTAATCAGAAAAAACAGGAAAGGTGAGCAAATATCTTATTCACAAAACAATATAAAAAGGAAATTTCCTCTTAGACACACTGTCAGCCTTTACTTCATATAGAAAAAAAAAAAAAGGGCATGTAAAAATATCTACATTTTCACTCAAACATATAGAACTATGTCCATGGCACATCTGAGTGAACCAAAGGTCATCCAACATTTAAAACCTCCTGTGGGACAGTATACTGTTTATGACTCTTCTTCTAATTCATCCATCATGCTTTATTTATGTCTGTAAGAATTGATAACAACTCTGAATGCTTTTAGCAATTAGTACTAAAAGCAAGCTTGTAGGAGACCACAGCAGCAAGGGAATCAAATCATGCAGCTGCTGAAACAAAGACATTTCAATAGGTGTAACTTCCAGAAGGTAAGACAATCCATACTCCCTTCGCTGAAGTTTGGTCTCTGACCAATAAAGATCTAAACTGTGTACATACATGTAATTGCAGAATCATTGCAATTTTTTTAATTCCTAAGTCCCTTCCATATCCTCACCTATTTCCTTTCAATCATTAACCTCTCTTCTCTACTGCCTATCTAAATCTTTCTTTATTGATCGTGCCACTTCATTAGTCCCCCACTTACACAGGATGCCACAGTGCAGTCAATGTAGCAGGTGGCCCCTGCACAGGCACAGCAGGATACTTGGTTGGTCCCTCCAATAGCTTTCCAGGAAAGCAGCTGTTCTTTTCCTCACTACTCTGAAAACCAGTGAGGGTGGGACCTCTGTTCTGGATTCAACACAATGACTTTGGGGTTTTGTTCTCATTTAGTCTGCAGTGATAAAGTGGAAGACTACTAGAGAGGAATATTGAGACAGCACCAACCGCAACATTTCCATACACTATTTTTCATTTCCCTATTTCCTCATCTTCCCTTTTGCCTTATTATACCTGGTTTTGACCTCTCAGTTCCCTTCCAAATAAACAGTTTGCCCTTAATTACTTTTTTCACTTTGGTCACAGTTCTGCTAACTTCACACCCCAGTTTGGTGTTTCTGATACCGTTACCTCTTTTGTCATGACCTTGAATGATCCTATTATCATGATTTGGCACCGCTGCCCTGTAAGCTTCCACTCCCTGAAAAGTCCACTCAGTTACCTCTCTGAAGTTTGGCAGTCACAAAATTCCCCTTAACTGTCTGCAAAATCTAGCCTCACAGTCCTCATGATAACTTCTGTCAGCTTCTGCCTGTTATCATCACAGCCAGCAATTTTTTAAGTCATGTCTTGTGGCATCTCATGCACTGTTCAAATATGTAAGCCTCGGGTCAGGACCTATTCATTTGCTTGCAACCCTAACAGCACACACAACCCTAAAGATGAATATCTACCAATGCCTATCAGTACAGATAAAAATCTTACCATCATATCAAGGAAGAGAAACTGAAAACATCTGTCAGTGAAGCCTGAACTTTGTATTGCTCAGTGAAATATAGAATCTAAAAGCCCTCTCAAAGCTTTTCAGAGCTTTTATGCTTCCATATACATTTTTTCCCCTGAAAGAAAAGTAGGCATTCCTGGTATTTTGGATCAAAGATGGTTTATATGAATCCTCTCCCAGACTACAGTGCAGGGTTCACAAGCTTCTGTTTTCATACAAATTCTGTACTAGCTGAATACATAGATTCATATATGGGACTATAACATGCCAAGAGCCTAGAAAGCTTCTCAGTGATTGATTCTATATAGCATCAGGTAGTTTAAAACTCTAACACAAGGTAGATAAAAATATTCTCCCATACTTATATCAGCTCAAATTCTTTTATATCCCTAGATACTTCTATTGCCCTCTTTAATCCTTCATCTCATCCAAATTCACTGCTAACTGCCTGAAAGAATATGTTAACATGATCACAACAGGCATTCAAGATGGTTAGCAAATGCAAGATCCTTTCTTTTGCAGGCAAGAGTTTAAAAAGTCAACAGGAGAACTGGGACTTACTGGTTGTAATTGCTGCAACTAGACATTCTGCCAGTTTCCTACCAGTGGATTATGTTACATACTCTAAACAGAGCAACAGGAAGGAGGAATGAAAAAAGCTTATCCTGTGTCAGTTCCTCAGCCAGTATGAATCAACATAATGCCACCTTGTGCTGGTTTAGAGTTAAATGGCAGGAGAAATGAATCCAACTCAGAATGGGATTGCAAGTCAGAATAACAATTTAATAAAACATCACAAAATACACTGATACAGAAGGAAAATTTGTTTGTGCCACAAAAACAGATGTACAACCCAGCACAGTGGGGCACAAGTAGAATGGAGCTCACCAACCCCTGTGCTGAACACCACGTGGCCCCCCTGAGTTCAAAGTAAGAAGAAAGGAAGAAACCTGATGGTGAAAATGATGGTTGCACTCTAGTGGCAGTCTCAGTCCAGTCGAGGCTCTGGTCCTCCTCTGGATCTGAAGAACTCCCAGTTCCAGAACCCCAAGCTTATCTCTACTTGAGCTCAGATGGGAATGCCCAGTCCCTCCCCCAGGGTGGAGAGTTTCACAATGAGTGATTTACTCTGTGAGGTGAACAATGGCATATTTTTGGCATCCCTGATGGCCCATTAGCACACATGACCCCTCAGGTGGAAGTGAAGGCAGGAAAACTTCCTTATCTCACAGAAGTTTCTAAACACCCAGCTTGTAGCCTGAGGGGTTGGGTGTGCCCTGGGCAACTGCTGCCAAGTGAGCAGTTCATGAGGAGAATGACATGGAGAGTTTAGAATACACACCCACCCAGTGGCAAATTGATCCTGCCTACTATAACCAGGACGCACCTACACATAAGGACCAAGTTATCAGCCCTGCTCAGGAAAGGTTGTTTTCTGCATTTTCATGTACTCCCAACAAGCATGGCTCATGGGGAGAAATTTATCTCACTTGCATTAAGAAAATGATAGAGGAAAATATTTAATGTCTATTTTGAGAGAGGATTCAATACTATAATGAGACTTTGACCCTTCTCAAGAGTTTTGTTTGGTTATCACGAGATTAATTGTCATGAGTCTTTAACCTTGTGTTAATTTTGGCAAGTTTTTGTCTTTGTGTTCTTTCAGCATAAAGACCTGGGACCTGAGAAGGTAGCAGGAGAAACTAAGATGTAGTTAGCACAAAGCCTTTGACACCTCTTATCTCCATAGATGATAAACCATTGCAGAAACATCATAAAATGTACTGAGGTATCTGAGATTAGTGAATTGGAGAACTATCTTAACTAAAACCTTGAGTTTTTCTTAAGTAGAACAATACAATTTGTGCCTCCCTAAAGTCAAGGACTGCTTCAGAAAAGCTGTTACCTGCTCTCCAACATGAGAGAAGAACCCTTAGAACATCTCTAGTAATTTATTTTGTCTCTCACACTCTCCCACCTCCACTAAAACAGGGATATGCTGGGGTTTTGTACCCTGGATATGTCAAAGAAAGTAAATTTATTGTGTGAGTGGCCTTTTCAATGTTAAAATATAGAGACTCATTTTCTTTACTTGACTAACTAAAGAAGCAACCTCTTTTAATCTAACTACAGTCAGCAATTCTACTCTCTTCTATTTGTCTAATGCACTAACATTCCTCCTGGAACTAGAACAGAAGCTGTGTTTCTAACTGCAGAGAAATCAACAAATTAATTTAAAAGTACTGCAAGTTTTAGACCAGTCTGGAGTGGGAATAAACTGGTCAACACCAAAAGAGCTTGAAAGAATGTTCCTGGGTTGGGCTGCAATTGAATAGTTTTAGAAACTGTGTAATAAGCTATTACTATTTTGAAAGAATGCTTACACATGTAGAATTACAGGGAGAGAAGATTTAAATTTGCTTCCAGATCCTATGGAGTTTTTCAGTGAAAGGGCTTCCCCCTTGTTCGAGAGGAAATGTCAGGTCTGTGCCTTTGGGATGTGTGCAACATGGCAAAGTATAACATACACGATTTTTAGGTTGAGTTTCTCACCTTCTACAAGCACTAAATTAATCATGAGGATTTAATTGGACTTGACCGTATCACTATGAGCATAGTTGCCTTCCTAGCAATAGAGAAATGGCAGACCAATTCATTAGATACACTGGTGGTATTTCAGTCACAATTTAAGTGAATGTTGAGCTTAGTATCTTCCTCTTGTTATTCCAACAGCCATTTGTGTCAGCAGTATCCAAGGATACCTACATTTGCATGGAATTATGAGCTTCATTACTTTTCTTCATTCACCATCACACAGTGGGAAACTTACAGTAAGCATAATCTACACTAAATTCTGCCACTCGGAAGCGGAAGAGTTGTACACACATTAATAATATACTTAGCCTACTTAGCCACAATACAGAGTCTCCTAGACTGTCATATGAAAGGCAGGTATTGGTATAGTTTGTGGGGCTTATATGTGTTTTAGTGATTTTATAGAAAACATATTTTGAGGAGGAAGGCTAAGAGTAGGTGAAACAAGTGAGTCTCAACAAGGTGTCAGCAGAGCACATCACCTGTTTACCTCAGCAATTAGCACACCTGAGACCCAGATGTCATATAAGCTTGATGAATGGGCAGCGCACTTCATTGCATAGGAACAGAAAAGCAAACTATGATTTGCTATTTGCTGTTTTCTTGAACTGGTGGAGTCAGAATGTCTGTCTTGATTTGCACCACGAATGATAAAAGCAAGTGAATTGAGGAATGAAGTTACTGTAGATTGAGTGAAAATTACTACCATAAACTTTTTAATTCATGGCAAATCTTCTCTCTGTCTGTTTAACTACATGCTACACCTGCTGCCAGGCTCACTGTATTTCTGCTTTTCAGCAGTGCATTCAGTGAGTCTCCTCCTTAGACTCCTGTGTGTTTGCTCATTACATCACACTGAAGCCAGGCATCCATGAACAGCTCTGCCAGAGGTGGGACCAGGAGCCTAGGGACTCCAAATTCAGCTGCTCCCAATCCCAAATCTCCTTTCCTTTCTTCCTTTGTGCCTCAGCAATTCTTTATAAATCTTTATAATTTAAATAATTGAGAATCATTTATTCTCAATTGACCTTCTAGAAACCCTTGACTACTGTCTTAGTCCCATTTCAGAAGCTGTCCAGTGCAGCCTATCCCATTGTTAATGAACACCTCAAGTAGGCAAGAATCAAGACAACTATAGCCCCTAAGGTAGTACATTATTGGGGCTTTTCTCTCCATCCTCTTTGCCAGACCTCTGAAGGATGCTCTGAGTTCTGCAAACCAGAGTGCTGGCACTTAAGTGTTCTTTGACTCTTCAGCAATGGTAGCTGTTGAACATTAATTGGTGCACATCACTAGTGTCATCTCTGCAGACTTTTTCAGTGTTCACCAAACATGTAACTAGCACCTCCATACTTTCCTGAGCTTCATATCTCCCTGGAGAGGTCCCCCAAGGATATCTTGGGCTGTACAGTCTCGCTGTTCAGGAAAGCTAGTCCAGGAGGGGTTTCAAATGAAAAGGAAAAAAAAAAAAAAAAAAGTCTAGAGGGACAAGGAGTAAGGCACTGTGAACCAAAACCACTCTTGTTCCACTGAAGGTTTTAGTTTCTAGTTTTTGAAGAACACTCTAACTTGGCTGCTTTTCTTAATCCATTATCTGATTCACTTCTTTTTTTATTCAGGCTTGTTCCCCAGGAGTACTTTATGGTCAAATAATCATATTCTGTGTTTTATGTAAGTAATGGCTTCATTATAAAAACAGCAGAGAGACATTAAGGGTAATTAGTTAGTAAGAAGCAGCTCTATGTGGTATGCACTAGAGCACTGCACTCAGATACAGAAATTCTGAGGACTCTTTTTCAGCATGACTAAATGCTCTGCACATCTAAGACTTCTGTCATGCACCTTTTTGAGATTAGGGTGCTGATATTAGCTTAAAGAATTTGAAAGCTGAAGAGAAAGTCTAGCAAGAATTAAGTGGCATCACTCACTGGATTTATTCACATTTTACTAATGTGCAGAGAATTCTGCAGCAAAATTTAACTTGAAACATTTGTATCCAATTTGATGAGAAAAGGGAAAAAAAAATTTACTGCTTTAACTGCATGCTATTAAACTGTAGTGAGCCATAGTGAAAGTGTTAGATAATTTGACTACAAGGTTGCTCTAATAGAAGAGAGATATCTGATTTTTCCAGACTTGTCAAAACTGGAAAACTCAGATATTGTGTGATCACCAAAGACAAGTACATTAAATACTTAAAGGAGAAAGATATGTTAAATGTTCTTAAACTCCCACCACCAAATTACATGTAAATCTCAGCTAAGAAAATAATTAGGCAGCAGCATAGAAAGTGCAAAGCTGATATCCTCTTCCTCTTTTATTTCAACTACATAATAACCTAAATATTCTCCTTTTTATAGATGACTTTCTCTTAGATTTTTTTTCCCAGACTGAAAGTGCCACAGGTATATATATCAACAGTTGTTCAAACCTGCTTAGTACTGGGGCATTTCTACTGGATTCTCTTATTTATGTTTTTATATAAAGGACACATTTGTAGCAGAAAAACAGTCACAAGGGATCTAACAGACAACAAACTGCTGAACTTTCATTATCTGCCTTTAATTGCACATATGGTTCGTTGATAATGATTCTTCATTTCTTCCTGGTTGAAAGAAGCAGGATGGGAAAATATTTTCTGACAGAAAAATATGCCTACAAATTAGCATGAAAAGTAAAACCCACACAGATGTAGACAATCAAAATAAAGTTGACCTTCTCTGACAACTGTTTATTTTAATTAGAATTAACTGCAATTTGAAAAAAAAAAAAATTGTGATTCTAGTCAAACAGTGAAATATCTACTAGCCCTTTGAAATGTTTTATATATATGGTGGTATTAATTTCACATGAATATTTTTAGAATTGTATTATATTAAGACTGCTTCTAAGTGCCTCAGTTTTGGCTATGACTGAGAGTTCACTTTTTTCCCGTCTTTAACAATTTCTATGAACCTAAAAGCTGCTCTCCTTTCAACTACAACAGAAATATGAAGCATCATTTGAAGAACTCACTTACTACTCCTTAGAAAAAATATTTTTTTTAAAACCTAAACAAATGAAAATACACACTGAGAGTATCATTTTCACCTGCATGTGGAGTTCAATTTTCCACTCTGCCCCCTAATTTCATTTTAAAGGATTTCGGAAAATGACTGTTTCTTTTTCTTGAGGAAATTACTGAGTATACACCATATATGCACATACCTCATTTCAGCACATCTGTTTCAATTAGGGTGTGATTTGTTGTAATTTAATTGTTAGTCATCTTGGTTTATTGAGCCTTTTCCTATTACACAAACACTACACTCCCTCTTTTAAGGTACCCATCCATTATAGGAACACTGTGAAATTAGATATCAAGAAAATATAATCTGCATAACCTCAATGTGGTTTGACCACTGTTTGAGTTTTACAGACCACATAAGAAGGAGTTGGGAAAAGCACACAGCCCTTTTAGGGAACTGTAAACCTAAAGATACAGGGTTTGGATGTCTTTACAAGAGTGGCTATAAGTCACTCTCATCAAGATCAAATCATCCTGCAGCTGTGATAATGGTGGCATCGCTATCCGTTTTATAAACAGAAACTGAGGAAGATGGTTGAAATCGTGGTGTTGTAGAAGGCAGTGATAACCCTGCTACTGAATTCACTGACAATCAGTATTTTGTTCAGAAATGTTGACTGGCTGGGAGACAGAACAGAAACCATGCTAAAATGGTACCTCTGCCAAATGATACCCTGTCTTTCAGGAGTCAGAAGAACAGTATGGAAATTTTCAGCTTGCTCAGAGAGTGTCATTGCTTCAAAATATTACTGTTCTTTGAGGTATCACTGTAAAGGACAGACCATCAAGACCCACCTTCTTGCACTAGACCCATTCTATTCTAATTAATGCTTTAGAAAGTTTAGAGAAAACTATGTTCCTTTTTTGTTTTGTTGATTTTACTTTGCAGCCTGAAATACACTATTTCAATACGAAAGATGAGTCATACTTGCTTGAATTTTCAACATACTGTGGTGTCCTAGTTACAGGGGCCAGGACTAGTTTATGACTATGTGGTCATAACCAAAACCATGTATTCTACACCCTCTGTGTCAGTTCTGATGGATGTTAATAAAGGATCATTTGCAGCAGCTGTCTAGGGTACACCTGACACCTCAGGCTACAAGCTGGTTGTTAAAGAACTGCACAAGGCAGATGAGTTTTTCTTTGTCTTCACATAAATGACTCAGCTGCAATAACTCCCCCCTGGAGAAGCATTAGCACTTCCACAGCCAGCCTGAGGGGTCATGTCTTCTGATGGGCCATGATGGACTGGAATAACATTCCAAAGATCCAAAACTATCCCTTTACTAACAGAGTTAAATCTGAGTTAAATCATTGTGAAACTCTTCATGCTGGCAGAAGTACTGGATAGTCCCACCTGAACCTGAACATATATAGTTTTGGGGGTTTGAGTCTTCTGGTACGCCCTGTCGGATCCAGAGGAAGACCAGAACATCAACAGGGGTGTGATTGCCTGTCCTGGTTTTAGTAGCCAGGATCAGATTGTCACTGTGTGTGTGTGTATTCTAAAACCTTCTATGTCATTTTTCTCATGAACTGCTCGCAATAGCCTATTAGCAACAATAGTTTAAGGCACACCCAACCCCTCAGGCTACAAACTGGGTGTTTAGGAACTTCTGTGAGATAAGGAAATTTCTCCTGCCTCCACACCCACCTGAGGGGTCATATCTGCTGATGGGCCATCAGTGATGCCAAAAATATGCCATTGTTCACCTCACAATCACCCATTGTGAAAGTCTCCGCCCAAGGGGTGGGACTGGGCGTTCCCATTTGAGCCCAAGTGAATATAAGCTTGGGGTTTGGGACTGGAGGTTCTCTTCAGATCCAGAGGACCAGAGCCTCAATCAGACTGAGACCACCACCAGATTGCAACATCACTTTCACCAGCAGGTATCTTGTTTTCTTTTTACTTTGAACTCAGGGGGGCCACTGTGTGCTCAGCACACAGTTGGTGAACTCCACTCTGCTTGTGCCCCACTGTGTTGAGCTGTACATCTGGTGTTTTTTGTGGCACAAACAAATCTTCTTTTCTGTTTCAGTGTATTTTTTGTGATCTTTTAATAAGTTGTTATTCTGACTTGCAATCCCATTCTGAGTTGGATTAATTTCTCCTACTGGTTTAACTCTAAACCAGCACACTGCCACTCTCAATAAGACTGTGATCATTACCTTGAATTTATTCTCATCCTCTATATATACTTATTTCATTAGATAACCAGTTTTCATACCTTCACTAAATCTATTTTTATGAAGCTCAGTTGGTAATCTGAAGGAGTTATGAGTTTTAAACTGTCTAATTCTTTCTTATATCTGGATAAAATCATACTTGCTTAACTCTTGTACCTGTACATCAAGCTAAACAGAAAGTAGAGATGCTTACAGAAAGTCAGCTTTATAGCCTGCTATTTAACTAGTCTCCTGAAGCAACCATAAACAACAGGTCAAGAATAAAGTCTCTGCTGGTATGTAAATCTGGCAACAGAAAAAAAATACTGATATTTAAATTAGCAAAGAGGCAGCTTCTTAAATTTTACTTTAGGTGTTAAGCTCTAAAACCTTTATTACAGGGCACATCCAGTGGTTTTAGACATCACTAAAGAGCTAAACACCTCCATCTCTACTTCTCCTTCCAGCCCTTTCATCAGTCACTTTTCTGAACACAATCAGGGGCTTTCACATTCTTCTTAGGTTGTGGGGCCCAGCACGGCACAGAGCACTCAAGGTAAAGTGGCACTAATGCTGAATACAGTGGAATCATCACTTCTTTTGACCATTTGGCCATCTTGTGTTTGATGTGCCCCAGGATGGAGTTTGCCCTCTTGGCTGCCCAGGCACACTGTTGACTCATACTGAGCCTACTCACAATCAGCACCTCCAGATCCTGTTCTACAGAGCTGATCTGCAGCCACTCCTCTCCTAGTTCATACTTGTGTTCAGAGTTACTCCATCACAGGTACAGAGTATGACACTTGAATTTGTTAAATTTCTTGCCATTGATTATTTCCCAGTCTTTCAATCTGTTTAGATCTTTCTGCAAGGCCTCCCAACCCTCAAGAGAGTCAACAGCCCACCCTGTTTGGTATCAACAGCAAGCCTATTAACGGCATATTCAACTCTTTCAGCTAAATTGTTGATAAGTATATTGAGCAGAACTGCTCCTAGAATTGAGCTCTAAGGAACACTGCTGTTGGTCAATCACTAGCCAGATGCAGTCCCATTTAATACAGACCTCTGAGCACGGCCCTTCAGACAGTTCTTCACCCAGCATCATGAACCAGCTCATTCCACTGTTGAACAATTAGTTCAGAAGGATGTTGTGATGGACAGTGTCAAGAGCCTTACTAAAGTCCAGAAAAACTATCCACCACCTTCCTTCACCCATGAGGTGAGTGACCTCATCATAGAAGAATATCAGATGAGTTAAGTAGGACTTTAGCTTTGTAAACATGAGTTGACTGCATCAGAAGATATGAAGACTCTTTATATGCCTTTCAGTAGTATCCAGTATAACCTTCCACATAATTTTTTACAAGAACTGAGGTTGGACACACAAGTCTGTGGTTCTTTGGGTCTTCTCACATGTCCTTTTTGTAGATTGCAATAATCTTAGTAACATCTAGTCAGTGGGGACTTCCCCAGACTCCCAAGACTTTTGGTATATGATCAAGAGATGTCATAAAATCACAGAATCATTAAGGTATGAAAGATTCCCAATATCATCAAGTTGAAACTTTGACTAATCACCACCATGTCAACTAAACCATAGCACTATGTGACACATCCAGTCATTTCTTTATCACTTCCAGTGCTATGACTCCGCTACCTCCACAGGCAGCCCATTCAAACGCCTGACCACCCTTTCAGGGAAGAAATTCTTCCTGATGTCCAACTTGAACCTCACTGGGTGCATCTTCCTTGGTGATATCTGAGTCTATTTCCTCTTGTCCTATCATTTGTTGCCTGTTAGAAGAGACCCACACCCACCTCCTTTCAGGAAGTTGTAGAAAGTGGCAAGGCCATCCCTGAGCCTCCCTTCCTCCCCTTTAAATAACTCCAGCTCCTTGAGCTACTCCTCACAGGAATTACTCTATATACCCTCTATAGTCCTTCTCTGGACACACTCCAGCACCTCAGTGTCCTTCCTGATTTGAGCGGCCCAGAACTGGACACAGAATTCAAGGTATGACCTCACCAGTGCTGAGTACAGGGGGACAATCCTTGCCCTGGTCACAGTAGTGCTGATACAGGCCAGGATGCCATTGGCCTTCTTGGTCACCTGGGCACACAGCTGACTCATGTTCAGCCAGCTATTGACCAGCATCCCCAAGTCCTTTTCCTCTGGGCAGCTTTTCAGCCACTCTTCCCACAGCCTGTATCAATGCATGAAGTTGTTTTGATCCAAGGGCAGGACTAGGCCTTGTTCCACAGGACTTTGCCTTGTGGAACTTCATGCTTTCAGGCTTTGTCCATTGATTTGGATCTATCAGTAGCAAATTCTACTCTCCAGCAAATAAACAACCCCAACCCATCTTCGTGTCCTTTGCAAAGTGGCTGACGGTGCACTCAGTCCTTTTAATAGGTCATCAATAAACTCATTAAACAGAACTGACCCCAAAGAGAAACACATCTTAGTACATCACTGTTGCTATGAGCAGAAGTGCAATTTCTCTTTGCTTTAAAACCACCATTTCACAGCACAATTCTGCTTTTCTTTCTCTTTTGGCCTTTGGTTTTTTCCACTGTATTTAAAGAATTTCTTAGTGTGGATGTTATTTTTTTCTTTCTGTGACAGCTAATTTCTTCCTTTCTTACTGCAGGATAAGACCTCTGAAATCTAGGGGTGAGCACATTATACTAAAAGCTGAGAGTTTTTCTGCATCCTCTGAGCTTCGACTCTAGCAAATTTAAGTACTAAATTATTGATTCTGGAGGTTACTAAAGGCAGAAGAAAGTAGTTTCTCGAATGTAACATATTCAAAAGAAATTACATCCACAGAGGCCATCACTAATTATGCTATCATTACCTTGAACTGATCACTGTATTGTTGCTTTATTTCTAACAGAGTAAAAAGAAAAGATCACATTCAATGACTAAAGAAATTTGAGTTTCAAACTACAATCACTGAAATTATGCACAGGTTCATTGACATTATTTTTTAGTTGTGACAAATTTTTGAACCAGAAAATAAAAAACCTTTTCATTATTTAACCATTTTGTTTGGGTTTGTGAAAGACAGCGGGAGGACTTTGAAAGGTGGAAAGAAGTACATTGCCCAGAGCTCCAGTGAAGCACAAGAATTACACCTCAGTTCAAGCCAGAGACTTTAATATGCCCTGCAGAAGTGTTTTGTTATTTGGTCAATGGTTTCAAAATACAGTTTTTGGGGTATTGTTCCCTCAGAATGTTATAAACTTTATGCCAGTTTTTTGATTGGATGTTGTTTGCTGCATTGCAGATGTTTCCTTATTTGTACATGTTCTACTCCTATATTCTCCATATGGTTTGGTATCCTCCTCCTTATGCCAAATTTGTATAACACCCTTCTACCTTGTCCTTTATATGTTAAACTCCACCCCTTTTTCCTGAATGTTCCACAGCTCCCTCTATAAAAGAGGAAGCTCTCCCCTCAATAAAAGTTCATATTGCTTCAACTCAGAACTTGTACGAACCCTTTATGAGCTACCTTTTATCCCCAACACATGTTACCATTTGTCTCATCATTTTATGAAAATGAAAAATTCTAAATCTGTAAAAATATTTTTTATTTAAAATTCTACAAGAGTTATGTCATGCTATTTGAAAATTCTCTTCCAGGATTGTAAGAAACACTATTGTGCTGATAGTTACTACAGACATGTTCAGACAGCTTTTTTGTGTGTTTTTAACAAAAATCCTAAGTCTAAAGAGCAAACCAGATCAGTTCCTGAGAATTATCCACAGGCAGCAGGACCTTAGATTTTGTTTCTTAAAAACTACCATTTTCACTTCTTTAATTACAAGACTAACTTGTTTTAAAAATCAGCTCCTTAGGTAATGGGAAACTGCATATGTTTAAAATATATAGTTATTATTGTCACAAGGGTAGTTCAGGAGTTGTATGTAGTTTTATAGGGAAGCCAAGTATGATCATATTAAATGAATATATTTTTCACTTGATTATTCTTCTGCGTTTGTCATATAGAATGGAAGGAGGAAAATAATTTTCTCTGTTGGAGCATAAAACAAATTAGACATAATGGCATATATAAAGCAAACCATAATCACCCTCTTGAAAATGAATGCATTTTACCGGATATGTAGCCATTAAGGCAGTCATAACATTTCAAACCTACTCAGTTCGGCACACCTGCTATCTATTCACTTTCTGATGGCAGCATTTTGTGAAGCTGGCACTGATAATTAAATAAATTATATAGTGGAAATCCCCAAATCATCTTGCATGGCAATATACCAGATTTTAATTCCTTTGTCTTCAGTATTTCACTAAACATTTTTTGTTCACTCTGTGGTCTTCTGATGGTATTTCCTTTAGAGATAGGAGCATTTTTATTTTTTTATTTTGAACACAATACTGACTGGTGAACTTAAGAATAGTCCATGAATGGGGTAGACATTATACTGTAGTCTAGTATGACCAGAGGGTGTCAATGCTGAGAGCCACCAATATGAGCTGCTATGCTTGAATGGCCAGGGAAAACATTGCTTCATACCATGCTTCCAGAAATACTCATTCTGTTAGATCAATTCATGGAAAAATACTGGAAAGATTTTCACTGACAATTTCTTACAGCCTTCTAGCTTCATTTAAATAGTTAAAGGGCAAAAAATCTTTCCCCCCCACCTTTTTTTCTCCACAGTGCTAAAGGGCATGCTTTCACATCGCTTCTTGATGTATCAGAATAGCTTTTAACCACCACAAATGACTTCTCACTCAGCTGATGACACACTGGGAGCACAGAAGAGATTTCTATTACTGATAAGGTAAAGTTCTGTTTCTGCAAAGATCATAGCTTTATATCCTGGGGGTCCCAGATTAATTTAACTTCTCAGGCCCATGCCAAGTGATTTGCAAAATAAACAATATTAGTAAACATGACTCCAAGAGTGGAAATGGAACACCACTTGAGTTTTTCCGCTTAAAGCCAGGAGAGTCAGATTGCAATGCAAGTAGTCAAATATGAAGTTTTAGAATAAATCTCTTACATTTTAGAAATTTTGTAGTGTGTGACTGTGCTTATGGTTGGGTGCCTGAATATCCTGGGGTTTTTAAGGGCTTTCAGCACTGTAAATTACTTCAGTGTAACCTCTATTTACCTCTGGTGACATAGTCTTTATGCACAACACTCCCAGCTACTGAATGAAGAATTCCCCTAGCAAAATGTCCACTTAATGTTAGGAAGAATGAGGGAGAAACAGCTACATAGAAAGGTGATTAATCTCTAATGAGGTGTGTGTGTTACCATGAAGTTACATTCACACACACACATATACAAAATTTTTTTTTTTCTTTAAAAGAGCAAAGAAACAATAAAGAAAAAGAAGGAAAATAAAAGGTCACTGTGGAGCACAGATAATACATGACCTATGCACAATGATGCTTTAAAGACTGAGGAGAAAAAACTCCAGGCAAATTTAGTAAGACATAAGGAGAACAGAAGCTTTAATGAACCTTCAGGCCCCAGGAATACATATCCATGTGTGTACCTTCTGACCCTTCTTCCATGATTTTATAAAAATGCCCATCCAATCCCGTTCTGCTACCCATCCTGGTCCTGCCCCATTCCACCTCCCTGGCACACCCAATCGGGAATTGAGTCTGGGGGTTTGGGACCTCTCTTTCGTCTTCTTCGTCTTCCTCACAGCACATCAGGTCCTTGCAGACCTTCCAAAGTTCTAGATTTGGAGGTCCTTCTATCTCTGTTTTTATCTTCTATTGCAGGCCTCATGGTGTTTTTCTGCAATTCTACCTTGGAATGAAGACTGAACAGGTACTAGTGTTTTGAGGGATTGATATGGAATGGGGTTGGTATGAGTAAACATTAAAGTACTTAAGCTACTGAGGTTGTTTTACTGGTACATTAGATCTACAATAACTTCTAAAATCTATAAAAATTAAAAAAAAAAAAAAAAAAAAAAGAAGCCTAAGACATCAACAATAAAGCAGGGGGATTTTGAAAATTAAATCAAAAGTCCTTACTCTACTCTCAGCACACTGAGAGTAGCACATCAGCAAAGAAGTGCTTCAAAATCGTTCTGATGCTGTGGCTAACAGGTATTTGTCACATTATTTAGTTTAAAGGTGATCACCTCTAGATAAAGAGATGTGACAGAACGTCTGCTGGTGGTGCAGATGGATCAGACTCTCTATATTGGATTTTGGTAATCTCCTTATCTGATGAGAGATACAGAGAAAATCCTTCAAGTCTGAATGAAGAGGAATTTCAGAAATATGAAGGTAAAGCACATTCTATCTTTCTTAATCTCAACTCAGGAAAACATTATTTGAAAAACAATTTTTTTTTCTCTGAAAAAGAATATGGAACTGCCCTTTATTTATTTTCTCACAAGTTTACCATGAAAAGTCAGGGCAAAATCAACCTTTTTCTGGAGGTAAAATTTACAGGTCATCTTGGGGAAATTATGAAAGACGACAATGTAAAACTCACTGACAACTTTGTCTCAAGCATCAGTAATGATTGACTGTGAAATTTTTCCTACTCTGATGTTACTGAGTCATCAAGGTGTAAGTTCAATTTTTTTGAAACAGAAGTTTCTCACAGTGATGGGCACTCAGAGGATGCAATTTATGACCAGTAATATGTAGGGTACACATTATCAATGGGTTTCCGGACCTTTTTCAGTCTGATACCCATTCTGAATAATATACCATGAACACTTTCATTCAGATCTCTCTTGCAAAAACAAAGAGCAGAGATACACTTACAACAGAGCTAAACAGCAAGGCTACAACCAAATGTTGTGCAACTGGCCTTATTTCCCATTGCATATGGCAGGCACCCATGGTGGTGTGTGCCTGAACACCAGCTCACAAAGACCAAAGGATGGCTCAACCAGAAGGACCTTGGTGTGACTCCCTGACAAGCAATCCAGGGCCACATAAATGGTCCAAAAATCTGGGCAATCATCTTCAGCAGAGTGTCCCTTGGGCACTGAATAGGTGCCAGTACTTTGCACAATTGAAGTCAGTGGAAATTTGATCACAAGTATCAATTTGATCAAATTTGATCACGAGTTTCAGGCCCCAGAACTGAAGTGTTAGTGGTAGAAAAATAACTTGCAAACACAGGTGTTTCTCATTCTTGAAGATATTCTGCAAACAATATTCTCAGAGCAATTTCTCAGAAGAAACAAGACCGACAAACCTGGCAGTGTATTTGATGCTGCAGAACAAGAGGGTGTTTCTTCTGATACATTCTCTCATTAAGAATTCTTCACCCACTTTTGATAAATCAACACTCATAATTTTCTACAATTATTTCACCACAAATTTTTATTCTGTTCCCTTTCTCTGTTTTGTACCTGATCAGCCTAAGATTTCCTCAAGGTCTGTGTTTGTTTAACTATTTTAATCATCCATTTCAGGCACTGTTCAGGTCACCACTTTATCTTCTACACAGGTAGCTCAGCTATAGCCCAGTTCCCCCACTGCACTTAAATACAGCAGGGACAATGGGATGCTTTACTGTGTGTTTTCTATTTAATTCTTCATTGTATTTTTTCTCTCTTTTGATTCTCTTTTTCAGTCTAACAATGAAGATTTTCCAAAAGCAACTCCTACTGACGAGCCCCAGCACACTTCACCTGCACCTCTGAACTGTACACGTAAATTTCAGATTCCTAGTGCAGCAACAACACACCAAAACAACTGTTTCAGAAGAGATGTGTTTGAAGCAGTATTCAGTTGGAGGACTATTAACTTTGAAATCCTCATACAGCTTGAAATATTGTTTTCCTTATAACTAAATGTGTTTTCTTAACTGTCAGCTTAGTTCCTTTGGGATAAGAGTTCCAATAACATAATTAACTTGCATTCTTGAAAAGAAATGTAAATAAATCTGGGGAAAGATGGCCCTAGGCTCCCTGTATGATCTGCAGAGTGACAACCACCTCCAGACCACACTTCAAAATCAGTCCTAAAATCCGCAAGAGCTTGATTAGGAAAGCATTTTGAGACGGCTCTCCCAAATTAGGTTATGAAAATTTGAGATCAGAAATGCTGGGCAGCTGTGAATCAAAATTTTAATGCTTACACTTCTAAACAGAAAGTTCACAGAAATCTACCCAATTGGTAAGATCTACCCAACTGGTAATGCTAGATGAAATCAAGTGTAGTTTTCAGAATATACTTGCCTCTGGACAAAGGAAGATAGACATAGCACAGTTTCTGCATCATAAGAATACTAACAAATTATTCCAATTCAGTTCTAGACCGTCTAGAATACTGAACCATGTAAGGTTGATTTTTTGATTTTTTTTTTTTTTCAAAGCCTATAGTTATTACTGGCCTGTGCTCCAGCCAAACAGCTTATATTTCTAAAATGAGTGAGATGAGGGAGATCATATGACCAGATTTCTATTGACCTAACAGAGAACACTAGTTGGGCTTCAAAATTTATGTCAGCTGCAGAAATATAGGCAACACTTGATCCATCAAACATATCCAGGACAAAGCTGATATTTAACAAATATCCAAACACAGCATATGATAATAGTTACACTTTTTATAGTCTTCACAACAGTATTTTTCATCCCGCACCTGAAGTTCTAAAGTCTATGAAAAAAATCACAGCCTAACGATTGTAAATTATCTCAGTTTAACACATGATAGTACACACCAACAGAGTCCCATGGATTTCAGTATACTATGCAATTTTCATTTGCAGACAAATACCAGAAGAATAAACAAACATTGACTCTAAGCCTGCAAGACATCTTAAAATAGTCCATAGTATTAATACAATTATCATCTATGTCATATGGGGAAGAAAAGCACAGCTTTGTTCAAGAGGGATGACAGTCCCTTCAGAAGTGGTTGGTGCGCAGTCTTGGTTGAGCACCAGGAGCCAACCCACAATAAGATCAATCAGCCATTAAAATAATCTCTCCAGAGAAGTGGTAGATTTCCTGGTATTAGACACTTTTAAGATTTGGTTGAACAGTGTGCCAGGTCATCTTGTCTAGACCATGCTTTTGCTAAGAATGTGTGGGCCAGATGATCCTTGAGTTTCCTTCCATACTGGTATTTTCTGATTCTATGGCCTTACCCTGAAGAGGAGCCTGTGAGCAGAGACATGGTCCCAGAGAGCCCACATACAGAGTGGGTGTGCATGTCTGCCTGCGTCTTCAGATAAAGGCATGGGAAAAGACATAACATTTCTGAGGAGAGCTCTGGCTATAGATACTATAGCAAGTCAGATCAGAACTTCTAGATTCACTGACAGAAAAATCAAATTTATTTGATTATATAATAAATATATTTTAATATATGTTTTATAACAACAAATATAATAAAAGGCAGCTTTATTACTGTCATCAATGGAGCTGTATTTCACAAAGAATTTTGTCATGTTTTGCCAGAACTAACATGCATTCACAGTTACTGCTGCTTTTCCAGCAACTGTGTTTATAATTTATCTCTCTATCTTTTACAAATATAAGTAAATGAGGGACCTACTAGGGGTCCTCTCACATAGAAATGTCTGGAACAAAAATTCCTGCGATATTTATATTGTTTGTAAAAGACAATTAAAAAGTTTCCACTGAAACTGAACCTATTTTGCAGCTGTCTTTTTCTTTCAACAGCTAGATTGAAAGGAGGCAGTTAGGAACACACAATGTTGGTTCAGAAGTCCAAGTGTAATTTTTATCTCACTTTGCATATGGACCTGCCTATACTTGCAGTCTATCATTTCCAGAATAAGCTTCAGACAAATTGTTTCAGTATTTCTGATACAATTCTGCTGTTAGAAAAGCACACACAGTCACAGTAGCGCTCTTGGACAATGTTCACCTAACTCAGAAAACAGACTGCCATGCTGCACATGTATTGCTGGATCAGATGGAAAGATATAGTGGGGATATGATATACTGAGATCTGACATCTATTTTTGCTTGCAGCTGGAACTAGAGGACGTAAAACTCAACATTATAATAGAAAAATAAATAGGGTTAGTGTCTTTTAAAGTAATAGAAGTTTATTTTGTTTTTTTTCAAGTGACTCTTAGGATAACCTGATAAACTAGGTTCTTCTACAAAGCTATTTTCTAAGAAGTAAACATTTGGAAATGGCAGGATATTCTTTATTTGAACAGCTATGCAAGGTGGTAAAAACCTGGTGCAATCTCAGGACTAAAAACATTTGCTGGATGTTTGTTTTGTTTTATTCTATAATCCCAAAATGAATAATTTTAGACTAAATTTCTTTTATATATGTGTATATGTGTACTAGCAACATAGGAACCCAAAGAAAAAGAATGGTCTGCTTCAAGTTTTCAAATCCTTACATTGTCTTCTAAGTTACAGCAATGTGCATATTTTACTTTGTTGTATTATTTTGACATAATTGTTTTACAAAGTCTCTTCACATGAGTCAGTTTACCTCTTTATTATTTAGTTATTTTTGTTTCAGGAAGTGAGACCTAAAAAAAAAAAAAAAATAAATTTATAAGCATAACATCTGTTTGGGTTTTTGTGAACAGTACATTTGATGAAGTGTAATTAAAAAAACAGAAAAAACAGCTTGTTTCTATGAATCATGAATGGAAAAAGTAGGGATCTTTATTATGAATCAAACCTTTGCAGCATATAATTCTTTGCTGAAATCATTAATCTGACTCTGTGACTCCTCTTCATCTTCTATCTTCCTGAGTAGTTTGACTTAACAGAAACTGTCTATTTGAGGAAGGGTGGCTGGGATTTTCTTGCTTGTTTGCATTCCATGTTTAATACCATGGTATATCATAAGAGCAGGAGTGTTACAGCACATTTAGTGACACCCTTTAACTCTCAAGTTCCTTCAAAACCAGAAATATGTCTACATTTTTATTCCCTTGGCACCTTCCCTTCAGTTTTCAGATGTATACTTCAAGGGTGTATAGTATAGTTCATATATAGTTCATAGCTGTTTTCTGAGTCACTTGTTTTGATTTCTCACACAATTTCAAAGCTGAATAATTTAGGGGATCTGAGGGTGGGGGATTTGGAGGGTTGGTTTGTTGTTTGTTTTTCAGGGAGTGTTTTTGTATTTTTCCCTGTACAGCTGCAAATTATATTCAGTTGAGATAAAAATCAAGCACTCCTCTACAGATGTCTAATTAAGCTCATTCTAAAATCTACATAATGTAGCAGCTACTGCTCCCATATGGAGAAAAGATATTCCCCAGTTGTGCCACCTTATTATAGCTGTTGTGCAATAATAGATTTCTTACATACCATAAGCATAAAAGTCTTTGTGCATCAGCTAAATCTTTTTATGTCAATGACATAATGTTAGTATAGCATTGTTCCATCTGTTCAGGACAAAAATGTACATGCCCTGAGCATATTCACATTTATTTACGTCTGTGCAACAACCTCTTTCAATTAAGCTCAATATACTCAAAGGAACAACAAAATGCAAAGGTAATAGATACCGGAATAACATTCTAAATGTAAAGGTAGTGTATGCTTCATATGATATTCATGTTTACAAAGGAGATTTAAAAGTCTGAATTTTCCTTCTATGAACTAAAGAATACCACAGCATTTGGATTGGGAGCTGATGTCAAAACTCAGTCAGGATTCACTCCGGAGAGACAGAGGAAGTCCTGTGTCTAAAGGAACTTTTTTCTACAAAACACTGAAACACTTTTAAATATACTAGAAAGAATGATTAAAAATTCTTTAATGTTAAAGAGCAGCATTTGAAATCAATTTAGCTTTCACCATTTTAAACTCTAAACGTGAGACATTTAGGCATGCTAAAATATGGAAATGTAAGGATATTTTGACATTTAATCCCAAAACTCAGAGACAGAGGATTAGTCCTTGGGAAAACAGAACGGTATATAAAGAATGAATAGAACAAATGAAAATCGGGGAATCACTTTTTCTAGTATATTCATGAGGTAAGACTTGGATGACGTGTTGCAGCAGAAATGTGCTATGGGCCTGGACAGTGTTATTTCCCAGGATAAACCTGTCACAGACAGAGCAAACTGCTTTTAAACAATACTCACATTCTGTGTGACTGTTTTTATGATTGAAGATTATCTGCTAGAACCGTGTCTCCCCTTTCACTGCTAAGGCCTAGCAATTAGAAGTAAAAAAGTCTTCCTTTTTGGTACTATAACAGTTGTACTGGAACTCCCTTGTCTTGAATCAAGAAAAAAATTTGAGAATTATGTAAGGCAATTCAGATAGTTCTTTGTCTAATATGACCATCATTGGGAAAGGAATGGAAACTAATATGGGTGATACAGAGGAAGCTCTTCTGCTGGATTATGAGAATAGGGGCACTAGGATATTTGGAGGCTGGAACCTGGGATGTGCAAGGAAAACCTGAGGGAAATGGGCTGGTTCAGCCTGGAAAGGAAAGGGCAAGGGCAGAGTTTATTGCTCTTTCCAAACACCTGATGCTGTTACAAAGAAGGAGGAGGTGCATGAAGGTAAACAAAATGCAACAGAAACAAGTTGGGACACAGTAAATTACATTACATGGAAAGAAAAATATTTTTAGACTGAGGATGCATGAAGAAGAAGAGGCAGGATATGGGTAAAAGAATTTATGAAACATTCTTCTGCGTAGAGACTGCTCTCTCAAAGCTTCAGAAGAGCATCAGAGTAGTAGAGCGTCATTATCATTGAGGCCTCTGTCTGGGAAACTGCTTTGGTTCCTTTGTCTGAAAACCTGCATGTGCTCCAACACTTCTGCTTTCCACAAAGTGTTTCAGATTCATCAGTGATGTTTGTAGTGTCTTCTGGTACAAATATTGTATTTGTTTGGAGATTTTTTTCCCATCTCTTATTATTATTTTCTAAGTTAAATGAGCGAATTGCATTCTCCTAAAGTGACCTTAAGCTGCTTCAGGCAGAGCTTCAACAATACTCACTACCACGAGAAAGATTTAGCTTTCTAAATGCTCTTAATAGAGCAGTCTAACTGCTCCTTTCCACCAGTTTTGTTCTTCATCAGATGTCTCACTGGAGTATTTCAGCTTACTGACATAGTAGAAAATTCACTTTTTTTTTGGCCATTCACATATGTTAGTTAGTAAAATCACAGATGAACTGGAATGTTCCAATAGGTGAACTATTAAGTTCATTCCAGTCAATTTTCATGTGTGTGTATATATATATATAAATAAAAAAAGACAGGCTAGGCGAATATTGGCCATGATTACTTGTGGTTTCATGCCTTCCTTCACCATTTGAGCATTTCTGGTTTGCATTTATGATTTGTTTTAATACAGACACTTTGGGTTCCTTGTTTGCACCATCCTGCTGAGTCTATTACAAGGCTTTTAGTGATCACTGTTGTTCAGCATCAGCAACACTGCCAGGAAACAAGAACTGCTTGGAGTGAGAAGAAGGTGACAGTAACAGAGCTTGGCAGTGCTCTTTCTACCAGGGCAAACATATCTCACCTCCTGGCTACCCTTTCATGGTCTGGCAAAACCTCCATTGCAGTATCATTGTGTCAGTCTTTTTGCATGCAGTTGTGCTATGTACAGATAAGCTGCTGGAAATAAATGGAAAGGACCAAGATGAAGACCAGCAACTGAAAATTTTCAATATACATGTCTAATTTGACCCTGATCATGAAAGATTGACAGACTACACTCAGGGTTATAAGGCTTCCCTTATCCTGAATCCCACATTTCTACAGGGGTATATAGTCATCTTGTCTGGTAGAGTACAGTATGTGAAATGCAGTGGTTTAATTTCTTAGAGTGACTTCAAGAATGAAAATTCATAGTACCATCTCAGAATTTCCTGCTTTGGGGATTAAACCATATCCTGACAATATAGGTTCTGCCCAAATAAGGGAATTTTAAGAATCCATTTTCCAATAGTAAGGTACAACTAGTGGGACTTTCATCTACTATTTCTTAGTAAAAAAACACATGTTGATCAGTTTTCACAGAGTATAACCAGTTTATTCCATACATTTATAGGTGTGTGAGCATGACTATTCCAAATTTGCGATACTTGAGGAAAACATCATGCAGGAATCCTAAAGTCAACTTCCTATCAACAATCCCATCATGGAAATATTTCCACAGCTGTAAGGAAATGTCATGGTTGAAATTAAAATGTAGAGAAGAGAGATGGCACACATAGTAGAAGTTATTCAAGGTCGAGGTTTCACAGTCATTAATACAGCAATCAGCAATGCAAATTTAATCCAGATCAGGTAAGAACTTAAGATTTCAATTTTTATAAATTAACTAGAAGATGTACTATGGATTTCTGTTGGATGCAGGAGGATAGATGAGAGCTACCTGCCAAAAACCCTGAGGGAATACAGCAAACTAGATTTTTGTTGCTTTTGTTGCTTTTCTCTGGGTTCTGGGGCTTTGTTCTGTGCTTCAAAAGGAGTAAGGAATTTGAAGCAAAGCGAAAAAGGGGAAATAAATCTTTATCAGTTAATGCTATATCAGCTTGTGATGTATTGGTCTTTTGTATTGTGCATTTCGTGTGGTTTCGGCATCTGAAAGCTGGCTTTGCTGAAAGATCAACCTCTGACTTCAGAACAAAAATATCACCTGGTGAAAAGGGGATTGTGCCTTTCAGATATTAAAGAGCGCCCCCTAGGTCACTTCACAGACCATCATGCAGAGGGAACTACAGGATGAGCATCTGTAGAACTACCTGGTTCTGTATCACCAGAATAGGCATTGGCTGCATCATGATTTAATTTTTAAAACATCTTGTGCTGTTGCCACATCCTATGGTTTGTGTCAGCAAGTGGCAAAGTTTCATCCACTCTAGGTAGAAATAACTCTGATTCTCTGACTCTTCGTAGAAGTAATTTCTCTTGATGGTGTGATTTTAACAATGTCTCACCAACCGACCTTTAAATTTTGTTCCTACATCAGACTGTAAATATTGGAAACATGAACAGAAAAGAACTAACAACAGCACCAAAATTTGTAGTGTCACAATCCTCTTACACAAATGTCATCTTCCAAGATAAAGTTCCTCACTAAGGTATTTCAAACAAAACCCACAGAACTATTAGTCAGTGGGTGTAGGATAATGAATGTGAAGTTTGCCAGATATAAAGCACAAATATGAAGTAATTGCAGAAACTCATCAATACTCTAAGAATAAGAACAAGTGTGGTACCCTTCACTGTCAACAGAGACAGATAGCTTGAAACCAAGAATAGTTTTTCAGGGTGTGAGAAGTTACAGTTTAAAATATAAATAAATAAATAAATAAATAGATAGATAGATAGATAGATAGATAGATAGATAGATAGATAGATAGATAGATAGATAGATAGATAGATAAATAAACTAATTGATTAATTAATTAAAAATCAAACAAGCCTTAAACACAGTCTGATTCAGACAAATAGAAGCACTTGGAAAAATGTTTTAAATTAATGTCTCCAAGGATTGTATAGTCCCTAAACTTCAAGCTGGGTCCTTTTCTTAAGGGGTGAGGAGTGGGGTAGGTGGGGTGTATTTGAGGCAGAAAAAGCAGTAGCAGATAATAGAAACTAGGATGTCAATGCAAAAACAGATAAAGAAGAAAGAAAATAAAATTCTGTGAAGCCTAACATACATGCTTTAGAAAATTCTGTTGAGGATTAGCTGCAATATCCAGGGTCACTGCAGAAAAGATATTGCTGTTTATTTGGATTTTATCTTTCTACCTTAGTTAAGGTCTTGATTGGTGAAAATGTCCTTTTTCTTCTACGATATCTTTACATAACTTTGATAGACTACCACAGCAATTTTAAAGTACAGCCACTGCATGAAAGTGTGTCTTGTCCTTGTAAAGGAAATATTACTTGAGTTTACCTGCCAACCTGCAACTACTTTGATTTTCTGTGGATATCTTGAGCATTCAGCTGAAAAAAAATGTGCATTTCTTCCCCTAAATAGACTTCCCCCACCTCTGTATATAAACATAGGCTGAGAAAACTTCAAATTAAAAAAAAAAAAAAAATTTGAAGATAGGATTGGGAGTTACTTTCAGAAGGTATCTAACCCTTGCTTTCATTACTTCAAATAAAGTTCAGAAGAGTCGCATATCACTAAGGAGGTCTACCATTAAATGAAGAGACTAGCAAGGGACTTTTAAACAGGGTGGTGAATTGTAGAAAGCAGACACATTATAATTTTATAAATATCCTATAAGATATTTTGATCCAGTCATTAACAGAGACAGACAGACTATCAAACTAGATAATCTCTGTCATAGCTATAAAGATACACCGAATTATCCCAGGATATAGGAATCACAAAACCACTTTTTCCCCATCTTATAGTTAATTTCTTTTCATTTACCATTGCATTTCCAAAGTTTTGATGAACCTCTAAGCAGAGATATTTAAATATTATCACCATTATAAAGGGAAGGAAATATGCCTTCACAAAAGAGACAGCTTAGTATTTATCTTGAGGGTTTCTGTCAGGCTTCAGTAGCCAGCTAAAACCATTGTTTTGAACTAGGTTTTCCTATTTGAACAAAAGGTTGAAAAACATCCACAATAGAGATCATCTAACATTGGTAATTTATCATCCATAAATGCAGAAAACTCAACTGGAAAGAGCGTGAGCAAATGTCTTTAATAAATGACTGCCTAAATTTAGTACTCTAAGCATGTTCGAAAGTATCTAATTAACTGCTATATTTTCAAAGTTGGTGAGGAACAATCAGGTGCTTTTAACTTCTGTGTAAACCATTAGGCAAGAAATGAAGACTTAATAACTAAATCTTTGTCTGTTTTTCTAAAAGTTTTGGGTTTTTTATGAATGTTTAGAGTTTTTAGAGAAACATTTAAAAATGTGTTGATGAATACTATTAGCTGGTGTGACTTGCTGTGGTATTTAAAACTTGTTTGTTGTTTTTCTAGTCTGCAAGAGTGAAAGAAACCAGATTAACAGAGAATATTCAAGCATCAGGGAGAAACACAGCTGTATTTTGCTTTAGGCTCTTACGTAATTTGAACCTGCTCACTGATGTTTTTTTCAGAGTCTTTCACCTCTTAATGCTCTCTAGACACAGAGGCCAAGTTTCAGGATTTAATTTTCTTTTTTTCTTTTTTATGTACACAGAGAAATCCCACCTATTTAGACTCTGTTAATACAGACCAACTCAGCTGACTAGCTGTTGTCATTGCAAGGAGGTTTGTGATTAAAATATCCCCTTAAAATAGTTTGTTTATACTTGCTTTTGGCAGAAATACTGAGCTTTGAAGGAAAAATTCTCTGTCTGAATGGTGACTTTTTTCCTCAGTGGGAATAGAATACCCTCTCAGTAACTGCTTTCACTGATGTATATCTGTTAAGATGAATTTGTTGAACCCTAAATTTAGCTCTTATATATTCTCAGGAATTGATAATCCCCATTACAAGTTAGCAAGATTTGCAAAGCAGAAAATATGGCGGTATTGCTGTCTAAATTTGCAGCTAAATCTGCTGGAAGCAAGAACAGCCCTGGGAAGGTCTATATTATGATTTAATATAAAATCTCACCATTCCTAGCTGGTTGGTTTTCTAATTATTATTCATACATACATTATGTGACATTATTTTAAAAGGATATATTTAAGGTCTAGTACTTAGGAAATTTACACCTCTCTATGCAGAAGGCAGTATTCTTCATTATGTCTGACTGCAGGCAATTACTGAGGGGAACATTGCATGGAGAACACAGCGAGGAAGGAAAACAGCATCACAGCCTCTGGAGTATTAGGACAAGTAGCATTAGAAAGGAAAACTCCATCAGTTAACTGTTACTGTGACTTCCCTTATGAATGATTCATTAGACCTCAGCAGTATAAATTTCATTGTGCACTCACAGCAATGTATGCAAGGTAAATGCATGTAAGGAAAAAGAACATAAAAGAAATACAGGAAAGAAAATATAAGAAGGTTGAGAGAGGAGAGGAAATTTAGCAGAAAGCTTCCAAAATTTTGTGGATTTAAATAAGCTCACTTGCATTTTTTTCCTTTCCCTTCCCCTACCATTTTCCCTTTTCTTTCCCCTTTCCCCCTTGTCCCTTTCCACTTTCTTCTTACCCTTTTTTGCTTTCTCCCTTCTTTCCTTTCCCTTCTTTCTTTTTCTTCTTTTCCTTTCCTTTTTTTTTTGCTTTTGCTTTACCTTTTCTCTTAACTTTTTTTATCCTCATGAAAGCACATTTCTGATTGAACTTTAAAATGTAGATACAGATAAGGGAAAATGAAGAGAAAGGAAATATAAAGGAGGGACCAGCAGCAAATAAGCAACATTAGGCACTATAAAAAGCACAAGTTTGATATTGTCTTGCTTTCCCATGAGAGAAATCTGAGCACTTAAATTCAGTTTTGATATTCCCACACGTTCATGAAGTTCTATACAGATACTGTTTTCCCAGTTTAACCCCTCTTCTTGGTATTTTTTGGCTCACTGCTGCCTAAATCAAGGATGGAAAACAAAACTGATACACATTTATTATCTACTCACAGGAAGGCTTCTTGTAATTTAAAAGAATATGTCTATTAGAGTTGGTGGCTACTAAAAATCCACAGATGAGACTACAGGATAAGCAGCACCTTCTTAAACCTTAGGTTTCAGTCTATGTCATGATTCTTACTAAAAAAATTTGTGCTTGTGGGTTAGTGTCCCATATAATTCTCAACTTCTTCCATCTAGATTTGTCAGTTCAGTTTTAAGATGATATTTAGGAATTGTCATTCACAGTAGTATGTTTTCCATGTAAATACCCACAGAAAATTTCTGTTTGTGCAGAAGAGAAATTTTCAGTTTGATGGATTTGGCTTTGCAGGAATAGCTGTGGCTTACTTACATGTCTTATGACATGTAAGGAGTCCTTGCCCCAGTATCTACTAGTAATCGAAATAGCTGTGTAAACAGCAGTTAGTTAGCAATTAAAAACACAGCAGTTCAGTGTATTTTTCAGTTTCTTGATGAGTTTCCAGGTGTCAGATATGGTAAAACAACCAGTCATTCAGCACAGATTTTTAAGCTGCTGGTGCTGGTTATTAACACCCAAATGTCTATGGCAGTTCCGTTTTACTTCTGAAACTCTTTTATTCAGCACTGCTTCAATGAATATATACTTTATTGATTTATTTATTTACAACCACATAAATAATTTGACTAATAATCATCTCCATTTTCCTTTTTAAACTTCAAATACAGTAAGTTCCATGGCTAATGCAAAATTCTTAGATAATTCACCTATTCTGGAGAATATAATTACTATTTTTAGTATTATTCCTGTTATTTAATCAGATTCTAAACATTTCCAAAAAGAGAGGAGACTGAATAAAAATTCAAATTAATATAATGCCATGGTTCACAGTAAAATTACATTGATATGCAGGGAAATCTGTCTGTACATTATGGACTAAAATTGCCATGGCCTCCCTCCATAGAAATCCCTGCAGGGAGGGGAACATGGTGGTACTTTGTACTTCATAAGACCACATAGTTAGTACCTGTCAACCAAGGGAGATAGATGAACACGTTCTACAGTTGAGCCAATAACTATGTCGAAAACTCTCTCCTCAGATGCCAAGATATGTCCACCTCCATTAAACATGAGAAGAGAAAGACTTTTGCATCAATCAGAGGTAATAGTATTAATGACTAAAGTCACTCAAGCTCCACCTAAACCTAAAGAGATAATATTAAAGTAGATCGAGAATAGAGAGAAAACTGAGGAAGATTCCACTGAAAATTCTGGGGTCAGTCAACAGGCTGAACCTGTTCTTCCCCCAGACAGGGACAGCTACTGGGTAAGAACCCTATTCTATGAACCCTAAATGCTGTTTTTAGTATGAGAACTTGTGCTTGCTTTATTGTACAATAGATTACTTAAACTCATTTTTACAGTCTGACACTATCACAGACAACCCACAAACCTTATTAACCTGTCACATTTCATTAAGTAAAGAGTGTTACTCTGTAAAGTGTTCAAGTCCTTTATAGGTTCTAGCAGTTGCCAGCAGCGGATAACACATTAGGAAGGTCCACTGAGGGGGCCTCCACAGTGTTGGCTTAGCACCCCCAAAAAGAGCAGTTGAATCACCCTCCAATCTAGGGAAGCTGTTGGTGAAGGGTCAAACCCTTACACAGCACGCTGACAGACTGGTTGGACATAAGGGTTTCATTTTCTCTGGGGAACTGACAGGCAAATAAATTGCCAAGGGTCAAGAAAATCTCCCCACTCTAAGGGTCAGGTAACACCTCCTTTTCAAGTGACACATGCTATTCTAAATGTATCTAGATGTCTATGCAACCTATTTACAAGATTATTGTGTTTGCAAGTAGAATTTTTCAGTTGCCATCACAAAACTATTTTTATTTCAAATCCTGTTTCAGATGCTCAGTATTCTGCAATGAAACATCAACTTAATTTCAAGAATTTTCTGAGGTTGCTCTTTCTCTAGACAAAAAATGTTTTAACATACATGTCTGCTTTAAGTCTGAGTCCATTTTTCCAGTACTCTGAAGGAGATCTGAAGCAAATGAAGTAAATAACAAATGCATTCATTACATTATTATTAGTGGAGAATTGTGACTACTCACCAAAATATGAAGCAAGGAAAAGTAAGTAGTCTTCAGCCATGCCTTGCAAAGGCCAGTTTCAAAAATCAGGACAAAGAAAACCGTTGTGCTGATTGGGAAAGAAATGAATACCTTGATTATTGCTGATCATGAAAGGAGCTTTGTGAAATCAAAAAACTAGTAATTGTGAGGCAGATGGACAGCAAGAGACCTGAAGTCCAAGCTGGATCAACCTTCAAACAAGGCTTCTTACCATTATCCATACTATGTTGTTTCATGTCCAAAATGTGGACAAAAAAAAGTTAAAATCATCTCTGGCATACCAATGGCAGACTCCTCAAACTTCTTGAGACAAGTCTTGTGCAAACAACCAGTATGTTAACTAAAAGCATAACATGTTGCTAACAATGGCTGGGAATCATTAACTGAAGAACTTTACAGAACTGTTAATTTGTGCTTTATGCTCAAAATGTAGAGCTGATAGTACTCTTTTGTCTCATCAAAAAAAAAAATAAAAATGCAGCATTTAAGAGTTGTTAAAATACCAGGAAACACTGATCAGCTAAAAAGAAGTAAAAACTTCTATAAAAATAAATAAGAACAAGAAGACAAAATTCACAGTACACAGATTACAGAGATTTTTTCCTTTAAATAGAACAGGGCCAAGATACCATCATAGCAGGGAAATGAATCCGTGGAAGTGAAAAAAAAAAATTAAAACAAAAAAGTGTAGTACCAGTGTAATCCAAATCTCTACAGGCACAACAAGAGACTTGCCAGTACTACAGTGACTGCAAAAGTGGCTCTGCCCTGTAGACATAAAGTCTTTTGTATAGCAAAACTGCATGAAAAAAAGAAAAAAAAGTAGATGCAACGTTGAGATAGAAGGCAAGAGTATGCAGAGATCATAGGTAGTCTAGTTATTCACCACAAAGTCTACAGCAGAACCCTGGAAAATAGATGCCCCTTCACATCCTCAAGGATAACATCTTCAAACCAGCATTTTACAGCCCTCCTCAATTCTCCTTTTTGGAGCATTAAATATCAAAAACCCAGAAAATTACCAAACTTAAACATTCTAGTTATCATATGAATCAAATATATTCCATAAACACAATAAATAGAATACAAGTGTAAGAAATTTTAAGTTGTTATTTGTACAACATAACAAAGGCATGAGAGAAGAATCTCTCCAACTTGTCTCTGAAAGTCTTTCACTGGACTTAAGATTTCCTTCATTCCATCCTAGATAATGAACATTTTAAATCAGTTGCAAAAACTTTTCTTAGGCAGCTCAGAAGCTGTGACAGAAAGTGTCTAATGTGACACTGCTCCCAGGTTCATAAATCATTTGATTTTGATAGTCTAGTTTACGTAGAGTTTGACATAACCGTCATTCTGTCCTCCAGCTTAGCTTTGGTTTTGTTAGTATGTGGTTGGTTACCTGTTTTATCACCAAGGGAAAAGAAAAAAAAATCACATGCAACAGGCAAGGGTTGCCTATTGCATGTAGTAAACTCTGTGACAAAACTCTGACCATTCAGCAGTTAAATTACTCTGACACCTATTAGAACCTGTAAGTATTAGGGTGGGCCTTAAAGAGAGGTACCGATCACAACACAGAGAAAACCATTGTGTGTGCAATTCTACCATATCCAGATACAACATCACTAAGTGCACTTTTACATTTTTGTGAGACAGAAAATAACAAAAAAAGAATGATGAATTATATGGCTGAAAGTTATTGGTGACTTCTGAGCCAGAATTAAATCACACAAAATTTCCATCCAGTCTCCAAACATTTTATATTGTCCTTTAATCATAATCATTATTAAGAGAAAGGGGCAGGGGGGAGGGACACTGGTGATGCAAAATTACCTGATAGCATATTTTCAAGAATGTAGGCACCTGTTTTGAGTTTGCCAAACTAGTATTGTAAAAAGGTTATGGAAACCAAGGTCTTCTCTTCCTTTTTTAATTATGATAACCACATATAAAATTCCCTTCTGAGCTGAGAACTCTTATTTAAACACAATAAGGTACTTACAATGGGTATTTCAGTGGCTTGGACCAGAATAAAACAATTGATGAATCCTTTAGAAGCAAAGAAGTATTAATATGGGCAAGCTGTAAATCAGGAAATGAAGCAAAGGAAGATAGTCACTCGTCCTCAGTCAGCTTAACAATACACAAAGGAACCACATCCGGCTCCTTCAAGCATAACAGTCTTGCTTTCAACCCTCTGAGTCTTCTCCCTTCTTTGAGGCACCTGACAGAAGATTTCTGGTCACTGTCAGTTGTTTTGTCTGCATCAAAAACTTAATTAAGGCCAACTCAAATAGCAGAGACTACATGAATGGCCAGCAGCAGCCAGTGGTTCCCAGCCAGTAGTACCTAAAAGGGAGAGATTAGAAACAATGATGAGCAATAGGAAGTCCCCATATTATGTCAGCTGTTGCCTTAATCAGCTATTACTTTCACCAAAGTGCCAAGCTCTGCAATATCATTGCATTTTACCTAGCTGCCTTATTCCTTCATGCAAGCATACCTGGGAGTGTCCTTTGCCCAGTATTCAAAAGCACAGCAACATTTTGAAAGTCCATAGATAATTACATTTGTAATTAACATTATACTTTGTGGGCACTATTATATTTAAATAAGGTGCAGCAAAAAATTGTAGGTGGATTAAATACGAGGATAATTTTTCCTTCACTCTGTATTCACAAGATGCAGGAACTATTCTGGTTAAATTATCCTTTCTGGTGTTTTTAATTTGAGTTTGAGAGGGTTCTGCAGTTTTACTTATGTGTGTGCATGAATTATGCCTATGACAAGTGTTTCTTTTCCTCACAAAATTGGAATGCTGAATTAATATTCATTAGAAGGTAATAGGAATAAATAGCATGAAATATTTCAGAATGCTAATTTAATGCAGTTCCATATATGCCACAAGTCCTTGTCACTGATTGGTCCTTCGTTTTCAAGTTCCAGAGTCTCTTTGAATTAGAAAAACAAAGTTCCACAAAAGTAGTGATGTTTACTTTGCCTGTCGCAAGACCTTGATTAGAGTTTGTCATCATGTCAGTGTGGAGCCTATTGAAAGAAATACAACAGAATACTCTGATGGAAGCTCAGAAAGGACCTTATCATTATCTATCAAGGTAAAATGAGCAAATATACCCTAATCTCTGATTAGTTTTATTATTATTATAGTGTGAATAATACTTCATCTTTTCAAAGGCAATGGATTTTCCTGGGACTTTATGTGTTATGCAAAGTAAGACCAGCAGGAAATCCCTAGCTTACAGGAAGATGCAAAAAAAGGGCAAAGTAACTTTATTTTACAGTAGTACACATGCACAATGCACACTTGATTGATGACCTGGTTGTATTTTCCTGAAAATCCATTGGCTGTCATCATTACAGAGATCAAATAAAAGCAAGAGCAGTCCAAGGCTTTTCTTCTAAGAAAAAAAAAAAAAAAAACCAAACAAAAAAACACAGATCTTAATTAAAATTTTTAGTGCAGAGCTGAAACAGGCAGTTGTGCACACTGATCAAAAACAAGAGAGCTCTGACTGGGCATAACCATCAATGTGATTTTGGTGCATTATAGGGGAGAAACGAGCTATGAATGCCATCTGCTGGAGAAGGACTTGCCAGGCCAAGAGGCAATGCTTCACAACAGCTTTGGGCTGGGTACATGTATCTTAGATTTTATATTTTATAAGAATTTTTCCCATCAGCTCTGTTAGCAGAAGCAACAGTCAATGCTCATTTTGAGGGAAAGGGTCTGTTCCTCTTCTCTTTCAGCTCTTTTATTTGAATCTAGTATTGCCCAATGAGGGTTCAATATCTCTGCTGCTGTCTGATAGGAATGAACTGGGTGAAGGGTAAAAAATAAATTAAAAAAATGTATTCTTTGAACTGTGGTTGGGATAAGAAGACAAGACCAACTCCTCTTCATGTTACTGCCTTTCTGTTGACATAGGTCTGTCATCATACCCAGCTGAGAACCCTGAGAACCAGTCTCTCTGGACTTACTGATTTAGAGCTGGTCCAGGATGTGATGAATTAAGTATGAACAAATCTTACTCTAAAAATATTTTTCCCATTGAAATCAGCAGTTTTGGGGGGGGGACTGATTGTAGGTCACATGGTATTGTTGTTACTAACGTAAAAAGTACTACTACCCCATTCTTACTGGATAAATGATTTTGTTGATTTTGTTAATTTTGTTAATTTGTTAAGTTCATAAGGACACTTCTGTCCCAAAGGATGAGGACAAGGGTCTCAGCAGACAGTGATCCATGGGATGGTTATGGTCATCTTGGCTAATGTGGGAATTAGAGGCCCCTGCTTACTCTTCAACTGCCTTAGTCATAGAGCAGTAGTTTTGGACATGGATCCATTCTGTAGCAGTAAGTTCATATTCATTCGGTGAGAATAAAGAGACAAAATCCAGGCATTGTGCTGTGTGTAGAAAGATTCAGGATTACATCTCATCTCTGAACCTGGTAGACCTAGGCCTTAATACTTCTGACATTTAAAATCCAGAGAAGCTACCTCTTCCTCACTGCTTTTCTGCACTTCACGTCTAGCATCAATGTACCACAAGCTTCCCCCACCCCAAATTCAATCCAGATCATACAGGTCTTTCCAACTAACTAATATTATTCTGCAAAAAGTCACTGAAATGTTCCTCTTTACCTTCATATATCTACAGACAAAATGCAAACTAGCTCAAAGCAACTAAGCTTGTGATTTTAGCAGTGGTCCAGTTCCTATACAGAGATTTCAAATCAGGAATATGAAGGACTCTTTAGATCTGAACACACAGTGAGAGATGAGAGGAAGGTCTGATCAGTACACTCAGCAGTTTCCTTAAGAGCCGCAGAGTCTGAATCCTCTCCTGATTTGCTGTAGTGATTGCTTGCCCAGCAGGAGGTCTCAAGAGCTGTGTAAGACACAATGAAGCCCCCAGTCAGACGTGAAAGTCTGCTTCCCTTGAATTAAGGGTGGAAAAAGAGTGGATTATAACTGCTCTACCAATAGTTAAATAAATAAATACATACATACATACATACAAAGCTCCAAAGGATTAAGAATATAGATGAAAAATGAATTGAAAGGTGAGACTATCTGCCCTGGAGATATGAAGCTGTGTGTATTAACCTTAGCTATGCTAAGTCAGCACAAGCAACTTGTTCAGCCTACAAATTAACCTCAGATTTGGTCTGATGATTGATGCAGCTCTGCTTCTATACCAATCAATTATCCAGTATATGCCTCTCATCTCCCATTTAAGGCAGTTTGAGCTTTCTGGCACAGATAGTGTGATGCAGCAAGACTGTCCTAAAATGAATCCACCCAAAGATAAAATGAGGTTATTGAAGGTACTGGGTTTTTTTCAGACATACAGGTTCACTAAAAGAAACTAGTTATGTTCTTTTACATATTTAAGAGAGCTACAAACAGAGAAGCTGCGTAAGGTTGACAGCAGATCAGAGTTAGGTCATGCAGAGTTTGAATTATTTCATTGAGTGTAAGCAGGCACATCAAGCTCTGAATTTTACAGCATGTGTATTTTAGCCAGGTAAAAGTAAGAAGCAAGAGTTACAAATCCAGTTCTTGAAGGAAGAGTTTACAGCTTTCTGGACAATCATTTTGATTAAAGGGCAAGACTATTATTTGCTTCTGCTGTGAGAAAAACAAACAAACAAATCAAAAGTTGTGTATATTATTTAGTAATTACACAAAAATATAAATTAAATCTTTACAGAATTTACACATGATTCTCATTGTAGTTGAAACAGAGTTTTGTGAGGTCTCATTTAATAACTACCTCCTATTGTTATCAAAAATGGCATTAGGAATTAAAAAAACTATTGGAGACTACTTGTGCACTCTGAAAATTATATCATTCATTAAGAGCAGTTATTGTTACAAAAGTCCAGACTTTCGTTGTCTTTAGAGCTGAGTGAAAAACAGACACATTATTGAAGGATGATGGTAAGTCACCGCTTCTCTTAAAACATTTTTAAATGTGAGCAATTTTTCCCTTCTGTTTCACAAAATTTATTCTTTTTGATTGAGAAATAGGGAAAATGCTTTTAAAAGTTTACACAGTTTTGTGATAAAAAGATGTGATGAGATTCTTTATGTCTTTTTACTGTTCATATATTCTAATGGTAAGCATTCTCCACCAGTCACTGGTTATAAGATGGTCTATAGTTAGAAATTAAGTCAGAAATTCTCTAATTAACTACCATAAACCTTTGAATCAGTATACGTGTATACACACACAAATTCGTATTTCACTTTTAATACCAGCTGCTCATGTTTTATTGCTGTTTAATGATTGTGACTCTCAATTTAGAACTTTGCCCTAATAAAAGATCTGCATAAACTTAAGGTTTAAATTCTTCTTTCTCCCTCACTACCTAAACTTAGTCCTTTCCCAATGAGACACTTCTGTCAGTATTCCATGAACCTTTTTCAGTATGCCACAAACTTTCAACAGAGGATTCACACAAAATTCAGCTGTAAAATTTTGCAATGGGATTTGACTGGATTACAGTCTATGAGGAAAAAAAAAAAAAAAAAGGTATCCAAAAACTCCAAATAGCAGAGGCAAAAGAAGAACATGTCTGAATTTTTTTATTTTTTTTTTGCCAGTGGTGTTTCTTTTCTAACTGTATGCAAGTCATTAATAGTAACCAATAGTAAGGGGAAGGGATGCATTAAAGTCAACACTGTATGTCCATTTATTTATTAATTTCAATGTAAGTAATATTAAAAGAAGATTCTTTATGCAGCAAGTTAGGAATCCTAACACTATAATCCAAAGAGCGTCTAATAGAAAGGAAATTATGGGAACCCAGCCTACTTCTTGTTCAAGTAATTCTCATTAATCTCTCTTCCCTGTCATTATCTCATCTTTTGGTCTCTTTATAAATCTTATAAAAATTGTAAATACTTTAAAGTTTACTAAAGTCTTTTAAAAACTATGAATTATTTTTAAATATGTAACATTAATAGTCATAAGTTTAAAAAAAAAAGGCCTTAAAAACAAAAAAAAAAAGTCTGACTGAAGCATTTATCACAAATTACACAATTTTGTATTTGGAACAATTTTAACTCAGAAGCAGCACAGCTGAGACTGTAAGGAGTGTAAGCAAATGTATAAAGACAGAACAGGTCATCTCCTAGCTAAGACAAATGTTAAAAAGCCAGATGAAGTCAGTGAAGTTGCTTCATGTCCCAAAAACTGAGTTTCCCTCTCTAGCCATTATTATGAAAGTCCATGAGGCTGTCATCATAATAACATTTGATAAAAGATTTCCTAGAAAAATGTAGTATCTGATGTTGAATGAAATGTTGCTAAGTGTTGCCTGAGGAACAAAATACAACTAGGGTTTTGTTTGCATGTTGCCTTGCATGACAGTTTATGTTCACTCCCAAGTGCCTCATTAGCTGAAATTTGCTCATGGCAAAAAGACATCTTCATTTTAACAGCAGAACAAATTTTAAAGGGGAGATGAAAGCCTAGTCTTACTTATGTACTAGGTTACACTTGTCCCTGATTGTGGAAGACAGATGGGAGGTACCACAGTGAAGACAGACCTCATCAAAAGATGGTTGCTCTGTGGGACTCATATGATCCTTCAGAGTGATACACATTCAGCCTTTAAAAGACAACATCCTTTCCAACACTACTTTGCACCCACAGTATCATGCTCCCACAGCTAAATCAGTCTGCATTATAACTGATGCCAACTGATTAAGAAGTTTATTGATTAATGAGCAAACCATGAAGAAATTGGCAGAGAAGCAAAAGAACAAATTAGGTCAGCGATCATAACAATTATATAATAATGCAGACTATTATGCTCAACTATAAAGCTTATTAATTACAGCTCTTAAGTGTAATGAATCACATACCCAAGCACTACTGAATTACAGTTCTGTAAGTATGGAAGTGCAAATCTATTTCCCCCTAAACCAAGTCTGGATATCTTGTCTGTAGAGCAGGAGGATCCTTCAGAATTCTCTAAGCTTTGGCATGCAAGTCAGCACCGCTGCTGTGTGCTGGCATCCACGTTCCTGCTAGTTAAGGATCCATTCTTTTACTTTTTTTTTGCTTCATCATTTTAAAACTTATTCCATACTCTTTTAGACTCACATTTTTTCCATTGTTCCACCCTTGGTCCTTGTCCAAGCTTCTCCCAACAGCATATTCCTATTTGCTTTTTCCTTATTTCATCCATTTGTGCTACACTACCAGAAGCTGTTATTCCTAGTACCTTTTCCAAGCCAATGTTAGCCTTATGGAGAGGATTGCTTCAAATATGAGTGGATTTGTGCTCAAAGTTCTCCCATCATTGTCTGTCCCAAATTTTGTTCACCTTGATCAGATATTGAACAAACATCTTCCTTTAGCTCTGATTTCCCTGGCTAAGTCCTGCTAAGCACAAGCAGTTTCTAACCATATGCACCAGTTGTTTACATATTAGGGCATCAGAGTAACTTGGTTGTCATGCTGCTGTCTTGGGTGCACTTCTGCCGTGGTTCTTGGTAGGACCTTGGCTGCTGTGCAGCTGCATGTGCCATGGGACACAAGTTCAAGTTTGGTCAGCCGCAGCAGCAATAACATCTCAGTCTTTAAAAGGAGCAACAACCTTTGCATATTTTTCAATCACTGTCAGTAAAAAAAAAAAAAACTTTTTTTTTTTTTTCCCAGTTCAAATGTGTCTGCAATTTACCACGGGCACAACCATGCACCTAACTCACATCTTAATTGCCATCTTCTCCAAGTCAAACTCAGGGGCTTTCCAGTATGTGAAGGTGATCATGGAAGACTGAAGATAAGATTTTCACTTAGAAGGCTGTTCGCATGACCAGATTTTAATCTTTTCTCTCAAAAGAGCTTACCAAATCAGTCTTTTTTCCATCAGGTATTTCAATTTTTCCCTGGACCGCTGGTTAATCAATGAACAACAGGTCTTTATAGGCATCCTTTACTGTAAAATTGGGATGGACAAGTTTTGCTTTGTTTGAGTGAGTCTTCTTTTTCTGTTGAATTTACCTTTCTTAAGACTTCCCTCTCTTTTACATAAGACTTTAAAGTATCCATTTCCCTACATAATCAGTAAGTAACACTGCTTTTTTTTTTTTTTTTTTTAAATGGTCTGATTTGGTCAGATTGTGTTTTGCAGTTTGAAACTGTCTTAAAACTTAACACTCCCCTAACTACCCATAACAGACTATTATTTGATAATTGCATAGTAGAGAATTAATTTTTTTCTTTTCAATTTGAAAAAAAAAAAAACTACCATCTGGCATCGTTTTTCTTTAAATTCAAGAGAACTTCTTGGTGGACAGAGCAAAACAGTATTATTAAAATCATCCCTTTTCTTGTGCAAACTCTTCTTTATAGTGCTGGAGCAAAATATTCAGCTAGGAAACATGCATTATGCATTACACATGCTAATACACCAGTTTCTTCTTTTCTCATAGGAAATTACTTCACACTCATAATGTCTGGAAAAATTCTGGCTTATGTCTTTTTTAACTTTGCTGTAAAGTAAGATATCTTGCAGGCTTTGTATTGCAGAAAATTTATTTCCAAAATCCTGAGTATTGCAGAAGTGTTTTGTCTTGGTCTTCTAGAGAAGAGCCTTTGCAATTGTACTGTGAAGTGCCCTTTGTGCACATCCCACATCTTTGTTCAAACTGGAGATGTTGCTGATGGCACTGGCTGTATCTAGACAAGGGGATGCAAAGTTTCTAGGGCTCCAATCCAGAAACATGTTTCACCCATATCCCAGATGTGAGGTGGAAACACTGTGATGCTGTATAGTATTGGTTTCCATGGAAAATATACACAGGATGTACAGAAGCCTGTACATGCGTTAGTATTTGATCTGAATCACTGGCAAACTAGACCTGAAGGTGCATTACAACATACAAAGTAAAAATTTATTACAAACTTATTCTTGTCTATCAGCCAGGATCATGGTAGCATGCCAGATCAACCTTGAGACTGGTCTAGCTAAACTACCCATCATAACCTACTTTCTCTATAATACAAACAGCTTTTCAGTTCAGACAGGTTGTGTTAAAATATGATCTAGAACAACTCATCTTCTAAGGAAAGACGAAATTATCAAGTCAGATGATAGAAATACAAAGTGTTCGCATACAATTCTTCTGCCAGCACTGTCCTTGTGAACAGACTTGCTGCTCCTTCAGTAGATTTTTTGCAAGTTTGAGCAGGATCAATGGTCACTTCACTCTGGTGCCTGCAAAGTCCCTACTTTTCCTGGCTGAGACCTCCATGGTCTGCTTTTAAAACCCTTTTTGTCTTCCATAACCTGTACCCCCTAGAAATTCTGCTTGTCTGGACAGATTCAATTTGTTGCCTCTCCGAGACAATTTGTTGCCTCTGGCTTTTCTAAACCTAGACATTTTTCCTAGAGTAGTAAAATAAACACCTTAGACTGCTCAAGAGGATTACCACCAGACACAAGATTTCTGCACTGATAGTATGCCAGGGCTCCTGGGACTGTGTTAAACTCTCCTGAATCTATTGCAAGTGGCGGCCACTTGCAGCTCAGCTGTAGTGCATGGATGTGTCACCAGTGTTGAGAGGAGGTGCGTGCAACCTTCTCTCCCTAAGCTGTTTCTTTATTACTACATGCCATATCCACCTTGCAAAAGAGAATGTTTCTCTGGAGTTTGGCTACTGACATTTAATGATGATTGATTAATTGATCAATCTAGTTAACATGTTGATTAATTGATCTAAATAAGAGATTGACCTAATTAATTTATCTAATTATGGTCATGAAGCAGCAAAAAACTCAGCAACACAGATCCCATGCAAAGACAATACCTTCTTGCTCTTATTACACTGCAATTACCACCACAGTTTCTATTGACCCAGGATGCTGCCAGCAGCCATACCCTTTACTTTCCCCTCTGTTGCCTGTACATTCTTGTCTTGTCCTTGTTTCTCAGTTTGGCCAACAAATGAGTTGCTTTCACAGTATTAACCACTGGAGAAAATAAACTTTTCAAAAGCAAAAATGAACAGGCAGGAAAATTGCACCAACATAAATACAATTAAGGACTCATAAGACTTCAGTAAGCACCACCAAGCCAAACATTTAACTCTGTTCAGTTCTCCCTCTCCTTCCTGTTTCCTTCCAGTTCTCATTATTATCGATTTCTCTTTTACCTTTATTTCCTGCTAGTCTGAAGAGATTTGTTTCCTCTTTGGAAACAGATTGGGAAGATTGTTTCATACCTGGAAGAGTGATCAGTTCCACCATCAAAATAATGGTTGCAAAGTATAAAGATCTTGCTAAGGAGGTGAAGTAGCACACCTGTAAAACTTTTCTGGCTAGCCAGGCTTAGCAATGTTTGTGGTCTCCTGGGTCTGAATTCCAGAAAAGGAGGATGATAAGAGAGATTATGACTGGAGTATTGAAGGAGGCTGTTATCCCATAGGAGGACCAAGATGGAGTGAGGTCCTGCAAGAGACTTGTGGCCGTTGCGCATGGAGAAGGAGATCCACCTGGAGCAGGTTTTTCCCCAGGTAGAAGTGTTGCCCACGGGGTGGACTCACATTGGAGAGGTCTGTTGAGGACTGTCTCCCAGGGGAGGTACCCCCTGGGAGTAGGGGAAGGACTCAGAGCTCTGCCCCCCCTGCAGCCCATGGTGCAGACCATGGTGGAGCATATTGTCCCCCTGCAGCCCACGGAGGGCCATCAGAGTGCAGAGACCCAGCTGCACCCCATGGAGTGACCCACAAGACAGCAAATTGAGAACTGCTGTCTAAGAGGTAGGTTTCACATTAGCAATGGCAATTAGTAATAAATTTCTTTTGTTTAAAAACAGCAGACTTACTCTCTTTTGCAAGAATCACTAAAAGTATTTTGATATTTTATCTCAGCAGGTGAAATCATAAAGGCCTCATTTCACAAAATAAAAGCTCAAGAAGATTGACCAGGCTAATTGGAGATGAAGTACTAGGGTTTTTTTCCAGGATAATGTAGGAGCTCCTTAATGTAGAAGCATTTGGTAGGAAAGAAATTACTCAAAAAAACAGTTCTTAGGCCTTTATTCAACTGCCTCTCATAAACGTGTATGTGTTCCTGTGCTAACATTTTTTCCCTAGTCAGTTCAGAATCACAGGATCTCAGAATGGCTGAATAAAGAGAAAGTTTCATCCCTGGAAGAACAATTCCGTAAAGTACAAGACAAAGTCTCCATAGAGATTTACCTTCTTTTATGAACTGTGGAGGCATAAGCCACTTTATAACTATCCCAGAACTTAAGTTTACTCTGAGCCAGAGATTAGACCTATTTATATATATATATAAATATATTAGACATATATACATATAGCTGCTGGCCTAATACAATTAAGATTTGAATGACAAAACAAATGCAAAATCAACAGATGAAAAACACACATCGTAATTTTTTTTACAGTCAAGTCACCATCCCTGGAGGTATTTAAAAGACTGTAGATGTGACACTTAGTGACATGCCACACTGGTGGACTTGGCAAGGTTACAGTAATGATTCATGGAGGAATGTGTTCAGTGCAGGCAACTTGGTGTGCAGCTGCAGCTCAAGCTTCAGGTTGAGCCCTGGATGAGAGCCTGAGACAATGGGCCATGATCTGCCAACCCTTTGAATAACAAAAGGTACAAAGATTGGTGGTCCAGCCAGCGGACCTGATGCTGAGAGACACCAGAGGAGCTGAGGACTCTAGAGAAAGAGTGAGACTTGAGCTCTCTTGGACTGTGAGGGTATAAAAGTCCAGGGGTTCTTTTGCTGGGATTGCTCCTCAGAGGCACCAGCTCAGAATGTTTCTGCTTCTGCACTGTGAATAAATTGCTTTATGGAATGAGATATCCAAGACTTTTCTGTGGGAAATCTGAGGCTGAACCGGTAAGGGAACCTGAACTGACTGTGTGAGTAGGGTGTGTGAGGAGTCAAGTGGGACATCCCTGGGCTCTCTGGAACCATCTGATGGGAAAGTACTCAGTCTCAGTAGTGACAGTCTCTAGTGATGGGAGTGTGACTGCCACAGTGCTCCTGTACGGTCAGATGAGAAAGTTTCCTTAACAGATTAGCTCAATTATCTTAAAGGTCTTTTTCAACCTAAACACTTTTGGGATTCTATGATATTTTATGACTGCAAAATATTCCAGATAATGGGCCGGAAGAGACTGACATGTGTCTTTTAAGTAAGAGTAAGAATAGCCTTCTTGCAAACATTGAAGTGAAAGGGAAATTGCTGAGCTCTTCTCAGACTTGTCACAAAAAAATTACTCTCTGAAAAGCAATAAATTTGAAATTTGAAAGTTTAGAGTTTTTGTTTGATTGGATTTTTTTGTTTGTTGGGATTCTTTTACCCAGAGATGTAAGATACCACACAAGTCTGAGAAGAAAAGGAAACACATAGACATCAGATATTCTGTTCACAGGAATAGGTAATTTTCCTTTGACTTTAGAGAATCTACCAGAGTTCATAGCAGCTACAAATATATAGCATATTTGCAGCTTCCTTATATTCTTATTTATGCTCAGAGTTTTATTCATTTACTGATCCCCACCATGGAAGTAAGGAGCAGATATGAAGGGACAGCATAGCCTCAGGGCACCATGAAGAACTGCAGACAGATGGGGACATAACTTTTCAAGTTTTACCCTAACACCTGCTCTGCTTTCCAGCAGAGCTGGAATAATTGGCCAGTCAGGAATTCAAGAGAACTGACATTACAATGAACAGAAAGCCAGCACTGTTTCTCCATCCTCAAAGCTGCCTATAAAATGTTATTCTTATTAAAATATTTTCTATACCCATCATAACACATTGCAACTGACATGAAAAGAAAGTCATCTCAGATAACACAAAGACAAAATACCTCAATCACCAACTGTAATAGCACCTGTAATAGCACCATTTTGAAGAAGAACAATTGTATAGAACGACATTATATTTCCCTCTAAGGTTGGCTTTGCTCTTCAGACAATATATACCTTCTGCATGTTAAGTATGAATAGAGAAACTGCTGAGAAAAATAAAGGAAGGTGCTATGAATTGTTAATGTGCATTTTTGTTCATCTGCCAGGAAAAGATCTAATCTCTAAAAGTTTGAGAAAAAGTCCTAGGATTTAGTAATGGCTACTTCAATACATACTTCTGGGATGTATTGCTTTGATTATGTATGAAGTCTGTAGAAAATAAGAATATGGTTCCTTACATATTTATTAGTGTTCTTCAATAGTGTAAATTTCAGCAGTAGTCTAAGCTGATTAAAGACAAATATATTTGATTACTATTAGGGAGAACAAAGCAAAACAAGTAAAACAACCATGGCAACACTGACAGTTACACTTTAGCTATGATTTTTTGCATTTTTATGGTTGCAACAAAAATCATGATTAGATTGACAGAGAACCTTCTAAAAATCAGTGAAGGCAAATGCAGTGTCCTCCACCTGGGAAGGAATAACCTTATGGGCCTGTACACATTGGAGGCTGACCTTCCGAAAACCAGATCTGCAGAGAAGGACCTGGGGGTTCTGGTGGACAAGAAATTGTTCATGCGCCAGCAGTATGCTCTTGTGACTAAGAAGTCCAATGGCATCCTGAGATGCATTAAGAAGCATATTACCAGCAGTTTGACAAAGGTGATCCTGCTCCTCTACTCAGCCTTGGTGAGGCACATTTGGAGAGTTGTGTCCAGTTCCAGGATCCTTCTGGAGCTTCTCTTCAGAAGGTCCAGTGGGGTCATTAAAGATAATTAGGGCACTGGAACATCTCTCTTATTAGGAAAGGCTGAGGGACTTGCACCTGTTAAGCCTCAAGAAGAGGCAACTGAGACAGGACCTCATCAGTGCCTCTAAGTATCTGAAGGGAGGTTTTGCAGAGGATGGAGCCAGGCTCTTCTTGGTGGTGCCAAGCAATAGAACAAGAGTTAATGGGCAGAACCTGATGCATGGCAAGTTCCACCTGAATGTGAGCAAGAACTTAATTACTGTGTGGGTGACTATGCACTGGAACAGATTGCCAGTACAGGTTGTGCAGTCTTCCTCCCTGGAGATAATCAAGAACCATCTGGAAAAAATCCTGTGCCATGTGCTTTGGGATGACTCTACTTAAGCAGGGAGGTTGGACCAGATGACCCATGGTGGTCCCTTCCAACCTCACACATTCGGTGATTCTGTGATTCCGTGAAAATGTTTTCCAATATCAAAGGAAACACTTAAACTTCACTGCTCTAGTATTTTGGAAACTCCAGTTTTAGAATTGCTTTTAAGCCAGAAAAAATTCCCTGCATCATCTATGAGCTTTGAGAAACATATTGCTAAAAGAAATGTTGAAATAATAAGATGGTTAAAAATCAAATTATACTATATAAGTTTGAAGACAATAACTTGTGTTCCCATCACAGTTAATGATCAAAACATGATTGAATTCACAGGTACAGCATAAAAAAGAAGTTTCTGAAAGATCAGATGGTGCACTAGAAATGTGGGCATGCTAGGATACAAAATAGTCTAGTGGTTTCATATAGTCTTTTCAGTTCAGACTTTCTCCTTGCTTTTCTTCTTGAAAAAATGTAGTCATGGACCAGATGATATTTGGGTACTTAAGCTTCCAAATCCTTTTTAGTACAGATGTTCTGGAAATGTTTGACAATTTTTTCCTAGAAAATGCAGATACAAAATGCAGTAAGTTTAAGCAATTTTTTTCCTAGAAATACAGACTTTTATTAAAATGTCTGTGAGGGTTATCTTTGTGGAAAAAAAGTGAGTCATTTACTTGCTACATGAGTTTCATCAACACAAATAAAGAGAAGAGAATGGCACCTCCATGTCTTTTTCTAAAGGAGTGCACTCTAGTCCCTTGTTCTTTAAATCATCTTGGTTAAATATCAACAGATATTTTTCCAGTGAAAACTTAGGGAAGAGTGTCTGTGGAATGAGAACATGCAGATCTGTTTGTAAGAAGCTCTGCCCTCCATTGTGAAAGTGTAAAACTACCAAGCATAAAGCCCAAAATTAAACTCCTTCCTTCTCCACTGCATATGTTCTTATCCTAGTGCTCTATGTTTCTTGATTTCCTGTGTGCCTCAGTTTCCCTGTCACTTCTGCTCTGCCCACTACTGTCCCTTGTCATTTTCCAGAGTAGGGACAGTGTGACTTGGTTTTGTGTCTCCTATGCTTTCTCCAGAAATAAAAATGCTCACAGCTTTGTCGTCTGATCTCTCAGTTCCCTACTGGGCTGGATTCATCATTATGGGAGAGAGTGGAGACAGGAAATTTTAGCATTTGTTTTCAGCCTTTGCAGGGCTCAACAGAATCCATAAATAATAGAGAGATTAATTAATATTGGTGAAAGATTCAGATAGTGTGGTGATAAATGCTTGCAATAAAGCTAATTCATTAGGGTGCATTCAGAGTCATTAATCCAACTTTGGAGAGTTAAGTCAAAGGCAAGCAGGAAACAACACACATTTCCACTGAAGTAAGATAAGGAGAAAAAATCTCATATTTGTCCACAAAAAAAAAAAAAAAAAAAAAAAATTTATTCCTTAAGTTCACTTCAAAAGATATTATGTCAAGTATTCAGAATTATTATAGTTTATTATTTGTATATTTCTGATGTATCTGGTGCAAATATCGTAATCTTATCACCACCAGAATTACAGGTAAAGAGTAAAGGGTAAAAAAGTCATGAAGTGCTGTGAACTTCCAGTAGAGTATTTTCAGCAATTTCTAGCTATCTGATAATGTACCATTCTAGTTACTAGATAGAATGCTCACCAGATTCATTGCACTTAAGGTCTCAGGATAACATCATTCATTCTGGGGATGCAGAAAATATGTAAAATACTTTTGAAAGATTTATTACGAAATTTTCCCAACTGCTGATTTTACAATGAAATTTCCGAAACAGCTTGGGAAGTTGGGGAGAAAGTAGTCACTTTTGAAATATATGGGCAAGGTGCAATCAAGAGGCAAAGATTAACTACCTATAGAGGCTGTAAATCAGCACATGGACTTACATTTCTGAAGAAAGAACAGTCTGGGCATAATCCATGACCAAGCCAGTAATATGTCAGAAATCATTACAGGTCTAGATTTAGAACCCTGCAAGCTTTGTATTCTTCTGTATTATTCTATACTTCTTCCAGATCCATTTTTTTAAGCATAAAAAATGTCAACGATAGCTGGTATAAGAGAAAAAATTATATAATAATATGAATGTATTTATACTTGCTATTAGAGTAATTTTATGACTGCTCAGAGAAGTCTAGATTGTGACACAAAGTTATTTTTAAAGAATTAAGATACCACTTAAAACATCAACAGACAAGGAAATTTCTGAATAAAACCAGCCTAATTTAATAGAACATCATACCTTCAGTTTTACCTAAAATGGTAAAAGTTAGAAGAACTCAAAATCAGGGAAAGATTATTTGAGTACTTTAATGAAACAGAAGGTCTTTGCCTTATCAATAAGGAAAGAGACTTGCTTAATCAAGTAGAGAACTGGATAATGAACAATCCACAGTTTTTCATGGAGAACCTTTTAGTAATGAACAAAAAGTTAAATAAATCAAAATGGAATAGCTCTACATTACTATGTATGACTTTTGACAGAAACTTCCTAAAGGAGAACTTCTTTTGTATGGACTTTCCTCACAGACCAAAATTTACTGTCATTAAAGTGTTTACTAGGTATCTCCACAGACCACAGACAGATGATTTAAAAATTCTTCTCCAAATGGTGGTGATTTGGAAGGGTGAAAAAAGCGAAAAGCTCACCTTTTTTCACATAATAAAACATTCTTAAATAAAAACTGCTTTCCAATTGTATGTAGTGTTATTGATCTTAAAAATAACACATGATCTGTTTTTCTCCCGAAAGTTTAACTCTTTTCCTAAAAAGTGAATTTCTAATCACTGAAACATGGAAACCCGATAATGGGAAAAAATCATAGCTGAGTACAGGATCAACATGTAGGGAATTATAGAAATATGAATTTAGGAAGCTCCCAGCAAATATCTGTCTGGATTATATGCAACAAAAAAGAAAGTTTAAGATGCCTTTCCTGTGGTTCATAAAGATACAAGCATATTTGGTGCTAGCATCCTGCTGGTAGGATGCCAGCAGACCGGTGAGAAGTGCTTTCTGCTCCTCCCATATGCACAGATCTTTCTTAAAATGTGGATTTATGAGCAGAATCTAGTTCTAGACACTCATTTAGGCCTGTGAGAATTCATCAGTATCATGAAGGAACAGCCTGACAAGGATTAGCCCTCAATAGAAAGGTGCATCAAACTTGAAATATCTGTTCTGTTTAGAGTTCACCAACATCAAGAATGAACACAGGTACCTGTCCTTCTGGAGTAAGGCATATTTTCTGAGGGACAGTGATCAAATAGATCCTTCTTGAACATGCAACCATCAAATCACAAAGCCACAAATGAACATTTGCAAGTGTTCATCAGGTACTTACCCCTTCATGTTCAGGGAAAGAAAGAAGACTGAGCTGTCTGCCTTTCAGGGCATATTTTCTTTTTCTTTTCTATTCTACTGGTGAAAATTACAATAGCCTAGGGAACCAGCAGATTCTCCTTTTTTTATCTCAATTATTCAGACCTGAGAAAGTGTGCAGGGTGAGGAGCAGAGGTGAGGAGTGAGAGCTGCCTGGAAAAGCTGTCTTGTGGAAAGGTCATACTGCACAGCCTGACAGGGATGAACACTCTAAATCTGTCATTGTGCCTGGTATTTCACTTTTTGGCTCACATCTTCCATACACAGATGTTAGAAAGTAAAATTTCCACACAAAAACAACCATTTGTCTTCATGAAAAAAAGATCACAGTAAGCAAAAGGGGTTAAAAAACTCTTTCCAAGCACCATGCCTTCTGCTTTCTTGTTGCTTATTCTGTGGCATACTTCTGTCAAGCCATCAACGGCTGCATTCACAGTTTATACCATGTCTGCATCTGGAGACATATCAAGGAAATGTGAGGAATTAAACATCATCACCCCCAAATCTGCCTTCTAAACTGAGTACTGCCATTGAGCCAGACCACTCAACTCCATCTCTCACAATCCCTGAAACTGCTATGTTTAGTGCTTTTCATCTGTTTTATTTGGGTTTGGTTATTACAAGTTTCAACTTTTTGGTTGAGGGGAATATTTTTGTTTGTTCTTATTAGTAATGCTATTATTTAGCTTCAATGTAAGCATGAAAACATCCTTTCTTTCAGCTTGCATGCTTGTTGGAAAAATTTGCAACACTTTAGATCTCAAAGGCGTTTTTTTTTTGTCATGCTATTGCAGACTGCAAGAGAGATGGGAAAAAATAATGTGTGATGCAAGAAATGCTTCCTTCTTCATCCGTCTTTGCTGACAAATAACTCTTACTCTGATAATGTATGATCCTGCTAGCAACTAACTGGTTCAAGCTCCCAGATCACTCATGTTTCTGTTAAATATAAATTATTTCCCTATTCAACATTTTTATCCACATTGTGACATTAGGAATCCTTTTTTGTCTGTGGAAGTGACTCCTTTTTTTTTCCCTCAGTGCCCAAGGCCCTGGGTCCACTGAAGCAACAGCAGAAGAACACAGCCTTTTGTATCTCAATCCTGAGAAGACTCTTGGAGACAGTCCTGTGCAGGGCTAAGAGCTGGACTTGATGATCCTTGTAGGTCCCTTCCGACTCAGCATATTCTCTGATTATGTGAAATAATAGGTCAGGTTGTGACTTCTCATGCCTCAATCTGAGTTCTTCTTACCCAGAATGACACAGGTTTTGGTCTACCTAGAAACTGCTACATAGTTTCACAATTTGTACAACATTTCAGGGGCCTGGAGGTGGCATGAATGTAATTAATATCTACACTGGCCTCCAGGTGATCAAGCGTAAGTGCACTAATTAAATGGGAAAAAAAACTTCATATAAAATTAATTAATTTGCTAAAGAAAAACAAACCAAAAATTATAGTAGTGTTGCTGTAACCATAGAAATAATAATAGTAGTAGTAGCAGGAGGAAAAAGAAGAAGTAGAGGAAGAAGAAGAAGAAGAAGAAATTAACAATAATATTGTGTTCCAAACGGAGAATAATTACTGAAAGATGAGACCAAGTACAAAGTTAGAGCTAAAAATCACATGTAAATAATAAGATTCTCTATGTAGAATATACAAACATTGAAGATTTAAGAGTGAATTGCTGTTAAGGATTTTCTGAAAGGATTTGGAGAATACGCTTCATGAGGTAGAAAATGAATAGTTTCTCTTTGATACATTTACTCTAATAGTATCCAGGGTCACAAAAACAACAAAATACTTGCACTCAAGCAGTGAGTTCTGGTGCAGATTTACCTCAGACTTCAGCTAAGGCTTAAAATTTTACCTAAACATTTCAGGAACATATGTCCAGTTTTTGCAAAATCAGTTCCAGCTTTTGTCAGCTTGTCTTTCAGTGGCCACACTTATGCAAATAGACAGGCACATACTTCTTGAAGCAGTGTCTTTCCTCACCCTAATCCAAACTCAGACTACATCCCACTTTATCTAGGAAACATTTGCAAACCCTGCTACTTTTTTGTTTTGGGTTGGTGGGGAGAGTGGAATTTTTTGCTTGTTTGGGTTTTTTTCGTTCTTTGTTTTATTGTTTTGTTTGTTTTTTTCATAAATTACCTTTGTACTTTCTATTCCACAATTTGGTCACTGAATCAGCTTAAACTCATATTCTTTAAACTTGAACACTTAGAGAAAACGCTGTGGGGGATGGAGAAGAAGTTCGGGCAGGGGGTGGGCTGGTGCTTTAATCTGCGTATTTCTTAGGCCTGACATCTGAGCAAGTATAGAGATAATACCTTGATTTCCTAGTGATCAATCACACACGAGACAGCCAGCACACAAGTCAGACTTGATAATATCTCCTCATGGCATATTGTTTTCTGCGGCAAAATGGAATTCAGTTTCAAATTCTGCTCTCCTTTTCATCCATCAGAAGCCAAAATAAGGAGCTCTGGAAAGAGCATGGCACAAATAATTCTTATGTCTGAGCAGGCATCAATACTTACAGACCTACTTAGGATTTACAAACATTGCACAGTAGGGCATTGCTAAACAGAACTGACTAAGGATCAAAATGGGTTATAAGACATAATTGGTCAGGAACGTGTCTGGCAATACAGAATTACTCATAACAATGACTATATTGTACACCTAGTGGTACATACATAGGGCAGTTTTGGAAGTAAAGAGAGACAGAAACAAAATCCCAGAAAACAGCGCTGCCTCCTCTTGCCATATCACATGCTCTCACTGGATAGTAATTCTCAGCAGAAGTGCATGTCCACGTACTTGGATTTTTCGGTTGCATTAGCTTTGCACACCTTCCTGCATCAGATGTCTTTCATCTGGTGAGACCTAAGTAACCTTTACAAAAGTCAGCACAGACACTAGTGCCCAGCCTAAACATCCAGGCAGGATGGGAAAATACAGACAAGAATGTGTAACATCAGCATTCATACCCCAAGTCTACCACTTCTAGAAAATCTCCTTTGGTAGTTCTGTTTATACATTAATGACAATCTGTACTTGGCCTAATATCACAATGTTATATTACTAAACTCACACAAGTGAGCAACAGTGTGCACAGCTCATCTCCTCAAGACTTGTGGTTAACTGGAGACATATGCAGTGGTGGAACACTGCATTGCCCATACACATATCTCTCCTATTCTTTTGGAGCTTCTTGAGCTCGTTTTATTCTTGAACATCCACATAAACTGAGCCCAAATATACTGTACTACAGGAGTCCTAGAATTTGTTGCCTTCTTTAGACTCACAAGTTGCAGATTTTCAGTCTTCCCAGGCTTGGATGTGTCTTCAATTAGTGATGTCTGAAGACTGACACCAAAAATACATTAGATTACATGAAAAAAAATACATTATATTAAATACATGAGATTAGGCTTATTTAAAATGTGACTAACCATTGCATGAATCGTGGGTATATGTTTAGAAACTCTTTTCTTTAAGCTTTGTAACACCCTTTGACTAATAGAAGATAGTCCATAATGTTTAAAACTAGCTTCCGTAACTGAAGCAACAGCATATTTTATTGGAACAGATGTTCTGCAAATGAGCAGGGAATAAGGAGAGCAGTCATTGTTTTGATGTTGTTCAAAGGGCAAGAGTGATGCCAATCATAATTACCATCTGCTACAGTGCATAAAATATCCATATGTTCCATAGATGGCCCCAAAATTGATTTGAACAGCCATATTGAGATTTCTCACTCGAGGACACAATAGTTCTATATACCTTTATTAGCTCCTAACTGAAAAGAGCCCTGAGAGCAGTTAACATAAATGTCTCAAAGTCCTGGGTCAAGTAGACACAGATCAAATTTAGAGTAGACAAACCTTTGCCATTCATTCCTGGATTTTCTACAATGATACCATCTACCATCTGAAGTCTAAACATACCAGGCAGCAGTTCAAAAACATAAACCAAATTTATGAATTCCCACTGCCATACTCCACAGGGTTTGCAATGTTTCTCACTGTTCTAAAAATGCCATGTTAGAGCCCACACTCTTCTGGACATTTTCTCAGAAACCAAATCTTAGTTAACTTTCCATCCCCCACGTTTCAACTGAAAAGTGTTTATTCTTTCAGCTGAGAGCACTTACAGTTGTATTTTACACAGTTAAAAGAAAGACCTCTCACATCAATTCAACATGAAGAGGAAAAATTATTTTTAACCTTGCAAATCCATTGACCTCTTCATATTTTGTGACGAGATCATACATGAAGTTCATGAGCTTTCCAGCAAGATTTTGTGCCCAGTGAGTTAACAAATATTATCATGAATCCAAATAAAGAAGTCCAAATTCATCTATAATAGAAGACTAAAATGTTGTCTTCACTCACATGCCAGCTTAAATTTAGGAATTTTTTTTGTTTACACAGCAAATAATGAAACCTATCAGCTCTATGGAGATATAGTGATCATCCACTTATTCACATGCTTTTTCACAGCAGTCTAAATGTCTGAAAGAATGAATATCCATTATAAAGTAACAATGGTTCAAATGGAATTTTGTTGTTAAGCCAGCCCATTAGTGACAGGCTTATTCTACAAAGGAGTTCAGTTTATATTCCCCCTCCTTTTCTTCTTATATCAGACATGTTTTCAATACCATGTGATTGTCTAGTTTTGGAATCCACCTGTGATTTACTTGGCAGCAAAACCAATGGAATGAATTCCAAAGATTAAGACATTTCATAAAATCGGATTTAAACAGGCCATCACATTCTAGCTTGGGGTATCTTCTTGCTGTTGTGTTCATGACAAGGCATAAAAAAGAAAATTTATATGTGTTTGTTTGTTTGTTTGTTTGTTTGTTTGTTTGTTTGTTTGTTTGTTTGTTGTAACTTCTTTCTATGGGGCTATAAACAAATTATGAGACTTAGCAATTTCTGAGAGACTTCAGATTGGACTCACCCATAGTTTAAAGTCCAGCATACCAGAACATGGGTACTGTGCTCCTGAAATTTTTTATGACAACTGGGAGACTCCATTAAGATTCCCCTGGCACAGACACATCTCTGTGTTTTTTAAGGGAGTGCAACTGAAGTGCACCAGGGAAAGAAAACCAGCTTCCCATGTTTCTTTCTTTTCCCTTAATCCTTTATAAGGGGCTATTACAATTCCACTTCCTTATTTTTATTTTATCTATTTCCCTCTTGGGTGTAAGGACAACTATAGTACAATGGGGACATTTCACTGGAAAACAACTCATTTTAAAGCATGAATAAAAGACCATAGCAACATCTACAAACAGCCACAGAGCTACCACTTTACCTTCCACATTCTGCTCCAGTAGCAGAATCACATAACTCTTTTAACATGAATATGCAGAAAAATGTGTGTGCTAATAGAGATCATGAGGGAGAAAATATTACAAATATAACAGTATTGTAGACATAATTACTCTCCTCCAGGAAAGGGTGAGATGGAAAATTGATCTCAGGTGATAGATTGTTAGTCACATTACATAATGTTAGAGGGAATTCAGTAACAACAAAGATCCAGTGATGAAACCAGAGAAGAACTATTGCAGATGGTATTATGTTTTTAATTGAAAGAAATAAAATTAAATCTTAAACAGAAGAGAGATAAGATCAGCTCCTCTTACAACTCTTGCAATGTGCAGCTCCCTTGTGTGGTTGAGCACTTTCCATTTTGGTTTAATTTATTTTGATTTATTAATTTGTGAATAACAAACTATATATTTATGTGTGACAGATTTTACAGATTCCTATTTCATTTTATGTTAACATAGATACCTATTATTAGAAAATTGCCCATTGCTAATTTTTATCTACAATATGGTTCACCAAAAGCTTAATTAAAATTCTTTGCTGGGCCAGAATATTACATTATATTTTTCTTAGTACTGAATGCACAGAATTCTATATAAAGCAAAAATTTTGACATGGAGAATTGTCCATAAGGTGTAAAAGTTAATGAGAATATATTTATGATTTACATTAACATTTGCAGTCATTCTAAAAAGCAGCATCAAGGCCTCAGGGAGTTGTAGGGTTCATATAATTTCACTCCAGTTATTCAAATTTACTGTAATTAAGACATTGAGAAAAAAATCTTGTGAAACAAAGCCATAATGTCCTTTCAATATCAAAGAATCACAGTCTTTCATTTATACAATATTGTTAAGCAGAGCCCTGGGTAAGCAGGACAAAGGCACAGAAGATATGTTGATAACAAGAAAATAATTTACATTTGTGTATATTTGTGTAGGTGTTTATAGAGGAAGAATTTTTTTAAAATGTATTCGTGTCTGTACATTCTATCCTTCTGTGGTAGTTTTTCTGTATGCTTTCCCTAGAAACCGGGATACAAAACGTAGGAAGTATTCCATATCATTCCCTTATGTAATCAGGTGTATAAAGACAGGAGGGAGTTTCCTGTCTGCCTCTCTTTCTTTCTCTTCTCTCTCACTTGTCGGGTGGACACGGAGCCGGCAGCTCTCGGTGTTTAGGCCTCGGCTTATCTCTCTGAGCTCAGGCCTGGCTGAGAGCTGTTGTCTCTACCGACAGAGGAGGGAAGGCACTCACTTCTCCTAAGGGAAGTTGGTGAGATCCTTCCTGTGTATTGTTCTATTGAATTAATTCCTGGGATTTGATTGAGTGGGATTGTTTTGGTTTTACCCTTTTTGGTCCTTTTTCCCCTTTTCCTTTTCCCTTTTTTCCCTTTTGGGGGGTGTTTGGGGTTGTTGTATTATATGTACATAGTATTTAGCTGTATATATATAAAATATCTATAAATATATATATATATTCCGTTACTAACTTTGCTTTTTTACTAGTTTTTTTTCTTTTGTCAGGAGTGGGATGGGGAGAGCTAGCCGGGACACAGCTGTGTTTGGCGGGGAGCTTAGCAAACCCGACACACCTTCTTTCATGGTCATCACTGGCATTAACATCAATGGGGCAAAAACCTGGGTGAGATCTCAAGGGCTTTAGCTACATATGTAGTCAATACATAGATCTATCCAGCAGACCAAGCTGGTTCACATATATTTTCAACTGTGCAACTGTGAGACTGTCCTGACCTCTGCTTCAGACCTTAAGATGCATAAATGAATCTGAAAATTCACCAGCTAGTCATTTGTGATGTTTACCCATTTTCCAGTTTACTATAGAAAGTTTCATCTGTGTACGGCACTGAGATATGCAAATATGGGTATCTCAATACCAGCATGGCCCTTAAAACATCACTTAAAACAGTGTTAACAGACTTTGAAAGCTATCACTGATGCACAGTAAAAACTTTAGCTGATAGATGGAAGGAAGGACAAAACAGGGGTTTTTTTTTCCTTCAGTTCACAAAGGATGCTGAAATAGCTGGCTCTGATAGAACCATTTCACACTGACTTACGTTATTGTTCAAATTCTGGGATAGGCACTTGACCTTCTTGCCTCATATCAACAGCCCCGGAATTACAGGGGAGTTTGGAAAGATCAGGAATCATCCATTTTTTGTTCTGAGAGATAAAGGTGCACATGAGGGATGGAAGGGAGAGGACAGAAAGGGAAGGTGTCAGGATAACACGTTCATTACTCAGATCTGAATGCTTCAAACCAGCTGCCTGAATTCTTCTGTCAAAAACAGTTCATGCATTTCTTAATACCCTTCTATCAAGTCCCTTCTGCTACTGAACAAAATACTTGGCAACTTGCCCCCACTCTTGACTTAAATTATTTCTAGCCCATTTGTCTCAGGTGTTACATAATACGTTTTATGAATTTCTAAACGCTTCCAAACTGCTATAGAATCTTCAGTTGAAAACTACTCAGTGCAAAATATCATTTAATATAGTAAAGAAATTAATAAGTGAAATAGTGTTGAAAAGAACCCTTTCATATATAAAATAGGATAAAGAAAAGAGAATGTCATTTTTTTGACAGGCCATGATTCCTTTTTTATGTAGAATCACTGGTTCAGACATAGAGTTCCTATTTTATGAATGTCAAAGTATGACAGGACAAGAGGAAAATATCTGAAAGAACAGGTCAGAAAGCACCAGCAATCCAGGGTCTCAGCAGCTGACTGGCAGGAAAAAAAACCCACTGAGTTGAGAAAGTTTATCAGCACTTAGAAATGCTTTTGAAACAAGTTGGGCATGTTCCAAGGCTTAGACTAAATTTTCCATTCTATGACCAGGACAATTTTGGTTCTACAGCTGTTCACTGTAATCACTATATGTTTCTGTACATATATCTGCACAATATAGATGTGTAAGTATATTTATACTATTTTTGTAGCACTGCAAAGTTGATTATATATTAGTAGGAAAGAAATCCAGCTTTAGGTGATTTGGTACTGAAATGAACTGCTTCTGTAGGATTCAGGACATGTCCACAATATGTAAAACATACCAAACTGTAAATAATATCAAGTATTGGTTTGCACCTTGGACAGGCAGATGAATCTCTCCAAATCAAATCTTTCAATCTGCATAGCTTTTTTTCTCCCCATTTTCTTTTACTCCCCATCCCCTTATTACAAGGGGATCACAAAGCAACAATACTCATGAAGAAAAATAACATTACAGGATCTCTCCATGTTTTGCAGGAGTTTCCAGCTTGCAAAGGATGGGTTTGCATCTAAGAGTCCAGCATAATTCATGATGGCAGTGTGCAGCACAGTGCAAACATACTGGGAAAGGGCATCCACAGAGTTGTAGAATGGCCTGAGAATCACCAGGAAAGTTGTTCCTCCCAGCCATGTGAAGATATCTGGCAGAGATCTTCATCAGAGAGTACAGCCTTCTAGTCCTAAAGCAGGGACCTCTTTCAGTACATTTCTTTGTCAGACCACCAGTAATTACCACAACCCATGTGACTTGGGAAACCTGCTGGTTTACAACACCAAGGCTTGGAACTCTCAGGTCCTGGATCTCTGATAAATCTATTTTCCAGTCACCTTCAGGAAAGATAGAACAATTTATAAGATGCTAAAATACAGATCACTAAGAAAAATAAGCATGATAAGAGGTACTTAAATGGATTCATACCCTGAAGTAATGCCTATACACACCTAGCCAGTGGTACCTTTCTTGAAGCATAGGCAATAAGTACACCATCATTTAAGCCCATATAACAGTCCAGAAAATCTTTCTATGGAGTTCAGCTGCAAGTCACTGTAAGCTTACAGGACATTACCAAAGACAGAATGAAAAAATGCCTACAAAATCACGTTTTCATATTTAAAATTTAAATTTGTATTTCAAGAATATCGATTACCCATTAAAAACAGAGTTTAGAAAGCATGAAAAAGATGTCTGCAGGATTTTATTTTTCTCAAAGGTACTTCAGAAGTACGCTTTTCCATTCATCAAAAAAGTTACAAAACAGTATGTCTAAGTTTAGAGGAAATTAAGAAAATTTGTTGGACTAGAAACCAAAGAAGGAGGCAGACCTCCTTTGGACTCAAAACAAAAATTTAATTAGGGTATTATAATAGCAAAAATAACAGTTCTTAGCTGCAATACATATATATATATATTCAAGAGAAAACCAAGCAACTACAACTAAAACGACCAATTTTGTGGGATACTTCTGTGAAACTCCCCGACCTCAGTCTCTGCCCCCGTTGTGTGCATCAAAGGACAGTAGATGGCGATGTTGCTCCTCACCCAGTGCTGAGCTGCCCCTGGGGCATGGATCAAAAAAAAGTTTTGGTGTGAGTTCCTCTGAGGCTGTGGAATCCCTCTGTGGATTCGGTGGGAAGAAACCGTGCAGGGAGGGAAAAGAGCTGGGATCTTTTCTGTCTGTAGCTGGAGGATGAGTGCCGCTCTGAGCTGGATGAAGTCAATATTGAGAGCCACTCACGCCCAGGCCAGCAGCCGCTGGCCCTCTCAGGAAGCCTGACGCAAAAGGCCCCATTTAGGAAGACTCTCTCCCTCTCTCTCCCTCTCTGTCCCTCTCTCTCCCTCCCTCCCTCCCTCCCTCCTTCTCTCTCTCTCTCTCTCTCTCTCTCTCTCTGTCTCTCTGAAGTACTGGGAACTCCGAGAATCCAGGGATTGGGAAAATGGGAGGAAAAAAAAAAAACAAGGAAAGAGACCAAACTTGCAGGCAGATGTTTTTTCTGAGAGCCGTCTCCCTCTCTTGCAAACCGAAAAGCAAAAAAAACAACAGTCTCCCCTTCCCCTACTCCACCCCAGTGATTTATGGTTGCTAAGCAACCTCCTTTTTAGTCCTAATCTACTCTTTGATACCTGCAGTGGGGAGAATGAGGGCAATTAGCCACTTGTTTCATTGATAGGGGAAAGGAAAATTCCACCCGCTCCTAAGAAAACTATAACAGAGTGCAACACAGAGGATGTCATATTCAATTTCTTGTTCAATTGGAATATGCTTCTTCTTCTGGCACTAATAACTCTCTTCTCCCTGTCTCTTTACCCACATGCAAGTGTCTTGGCAGCAACTACTTCGAGAGTATTGAATGCAGAATAACAGAATACGCTGAGTTGGAAAGGACCCACAAAGGTCATCAAGTTCAACACTGGTTGAACACTTAGCTCTGCACAGGACCATCCCCAAAAGGCACACCACGTGCCTAAGAGTGTAGCCTAAACACTTCTTGAACACTGTCAGGCTTGGAGCTGTGTCTACTTCCCTGGGGAGCCTCTGCCATTGCCCAACCACTCTCTGGGTGAACAAGCTGTTTCGAATATTCTAAACCTTGCCTGACATGACTTCAGACCATTCCCTCAGGTTCTATCGCTTTCACCACAGAGAAAAGATCAGTGCCTGCCCCTCCTCTTCCCCTCATGAGGAAGCTGTAGATTGTGATGAGATCTCCTCTCCGTCTCTTCCAGGCTGAATAGACCAAGTACCCTCAGCTGCTTATAAGGCTTCCCCTCAAGGCCCTTGACCATCTTTGTTGCCCTCCTTTGGACACTCTCTGGTAGCTTGATATCTTTTTATATTGTGGTGCCCAAAATTTCCTACAATATTCTACATGAGGCTGCCCCAGTGCAGAGCAGAGCATGCACACTCACAAATTAAATTATTGAAATAAAGGGCACTGAGTTTCAAAATCCCTCATATCCCAATTGAAAGAAAAGTTTTGCAGGCTGAACAGGGTGAAGTTCAAATAAAGGGGTGCTCAAAGTAGTATATAAAGGTATCTTTAAAACCAGTACAGCCTACACCTAATCTCAAAGTCACTTAAGCACACACTTGGTTCTCAGTTGCCAGTACACAGTAACTTTGGCACTAGATGTCGTGTAGTTGACCTTCATCTGTTCAGGAAGACTAATACTTTAGCTTTTTTGTACATGCACTGACTAACTTATCTCACCTGTGATCTCTAGCTCAACATGCCATGCCTCCTGAATCATTTAAACCTGTCTTATGGGACTCAGATTTTACTTGAACACTATATAGGTAGAAAAAATATGTCCATGATGTTTGATAGCGATCAGCAAAATAGAAAAAGACTGAAATAAAATAGTTAAGCAGGAAAGGAAAAGTGGTGTAGTGAGAGGTCTATGCCTTTTCTCAGACAGGGTTTATGTCCTGTAATTAAAGGAAGATGATTTTTCTCTCCGCTATCTCCCCTTTCTAATACTAGGAAGCTCATATTTCAAATGTGAAAGAAATGAAAAAGATTTAATTAAATAGCAACATATCTTCAGAGAAAATATTCCCTGAGACACTGGTGTGTTATCTTTAGTCAAGCCAAATGGACTTTAAGGGGGGAAATTGTTTGCAAACTGTAATCCATCAGGCAATGCTTATAGGATTTAGCACCACCGACCTGCATATATAACAGCTCATCACAAAATAACAAACATCACAAAGCATAGTTTGAAGAGTGGATGAGACACAAAAATAAGATGCTGCCTGCCAAGTCTTTGGCAATGCATTTTAATAAGCTGAACTCAATCCCTGTGAGATTGTTGAAATTCTTGGGAAAGAACTTCATCTTTTTCGCTCATTCCAAATTATTTCTCTTTCTGTTTCTTGTGCACTGCACCTAGGATCTGAGATTTTAAGGGGACTGAGAAGTTACTGCATGTTTCTCTTATTATCAGTTTAAAACTCAAAGGTTGACTATAACTATTCTTAAGGAAACTAGTATGGATTCACTTTCATACTAGAATTAAAAGTCCCAAATACAGATTTCTTATGGTCTTTGGGACAGACTACTTCTAAGTAATATTGAGAGGTTACAAAAAAGCAGTGACTCTAACTTTTTATTATTCTCGCATAAAGATGAGGTCATGAATGGTTATGTTTACAAATGTCCATGTACTCAGAGAGGACAAAGGAACTGATTACCTGGCACATGAAGAGAAGGTCTTCTATGGTAAAGATTAATGATCTGAAGAGTACTTCTGACTCCAGTGAGTCCAAGATCAGAATTTCCACCTGTCTACAGTGCTATGATGATGCTGTTAAAATCTGTAGTAAACTGTACAAACTAGTTGAAATATTTGACAAACTCATTTTGAATTTATAATATTGCTTTGGAGGATTTCTAATGGACATTAATTTTTATGCCATTCTTGGGTTTCTTTGGAGTGAGTAATTGAAATGCTTTATTTGTTGTGGAATTTTAAAAATATATCATAAAACAAAATATTTCAAGTTGCATCAATCTCAATGAAAAATTATTTCTTGAAAATTATTTTACAAAAATACATTTTTGTTGAGAATAGAATAAATAAATACCTTCACCTCTCTAAATTCTAATAAAAATGTACAGCTTTTATACTAAAGGCTGTACTCTGTCATAGCTTTGCATAACTCAGCATTGCACAAATACACAGTTGAATAAAAGAAAATAGTTTCACTGCCTGTAAAGGAAATAAGCTTTATGTATTTTGGAGTTATCAGAGAAGAGAGGAAAACAGTACAAAAAAACATACAAAGTGCTTTCCTACTACTGAAAGCTTTTCCTAGTCCTTTTTCGCACACAGAACTTTTGAAACAAAATTAAATAAAAATGGAAACACTCAGGGAAGGTATGTCTTTTTTCCCCAAAATAACTGTCATTAATCTGCATAGGGAGTTTAATGCAAAGGAGGATTATCGAAGTTAGAAATTGCCTGAAAATACAAACAGCATTGTTTTGAAGATTACTACGGCACATGAAGCTGTTGCAGAATTGACTAAATCAGAGTCACAGCACAATGCACAAGTCTAAAAGATTTCAAGACACTGTTGTGATGTTCCTAGATCCACCACATTAACAGCTTTCAAAGCCAAAGACCGAGAGCTCTCAGATTGGAGGTAGAAGCTTGGCTTATCCACAGATTGCAGAGATTTCAGTGAAGATAAAAAATATTCAAAATATTTAGCTCTCCTATTTACTGATACCCAAGCTGGCCCAAGGAGAACCTGTCATTGAAGGGGCTAGACAAAGAGAAAGGAACAGTCATAAAGCTCTTGTTATAATATTGTTCAATGACTCTATGATTATAAATGATCTAGCACAGAAACTTCTTTGAAAATTCTACTTTTCAGAAGAATGTTTGATATATTTTTTATAGATATTTTCTCCTCTGGTAAGAAAATGAAAACTAAATCTGACTAGCTGAAAGATGATGATTGTACCCTCAGAGTATGTAGGAGTCATATTACAGAAAACTTCAGAACAATAAAGAGTGTGTAAATAAGGCCATTTAGAAGTCCTAAACCCCAGGATCTAATTTGTTAGCTTTTTCTGGTTTTGTAATTTTTNAAAAAAAAAAAAAAGTTGGGTTATATTTGTGCAGAATAGTCAATTCTAATTAAATCCTCCTGTGATAGATATTCATGAACAGTTACAGACAGAAAGAGTAGATTGTTTTTCTTTAGTCACCAATTAAAGCACAACTCCACAGATTAAATTAGCAGTTATACACCATAGGTCAGATTGTCCAGCTCTACAGATACCATTTTTAAAAGCTCTTGCATACTTCAAGATTTTTAGATGAGCATAAGTTACATCTTCAAGGCTCCTTTAGCCCTCTGGAGTGCTGACAGTTGATTTTATATAAATGAAAACTCAGTCCCCAGATTCATTTCTGTAGTTGGATTGAAGCCTTCTCAGTAAAGACAGTTTGCAGCAGAATATGCCAGTTCACAGTCTGTCACTCTTTTCCTCTGCATCTCCTTTCTTCTCTGTGTCCACAAGATGTTAGCCCAGCCTCTGAGAACTTGAGCCTCCATACCATCCCTGTACTAAAGTAAATCAAATCCATGGGACCAGAGAAGACGAAGATGCAGAACATCAGAATATATGACAGAGACAACAAAGAAAAATATTTTTGATTTACTAAGTGTTCCCTCCCTTTAAGTAAATTTCAAGGTAAGGAAAGGTAGCCCATTTTGAAGTGCTCTCAATCTTTCATGACTAGAAATTAGAGCTATATTATTAAGCTTTAAATTTACACTATTTGTGTAGTTAGTTTCTTCTTGCCAGCCATCTCTCCTTTCAACTGTGCTGTTGTCTCCCTCTCATGCACCTGATATTACAGCAACCCGTCTTCCCTTTCCATGTGCGTATGTATACATCTCTTTCACTGATTTGCATGTATATGTTCAGTTGTGACTATGGACATTTTTCTTTGTTCAAGTTAGTAATCTTAGGCTAACATCTTCGGGATGTCAGAAGAATTTCATGCATGCTACCCACTAACCAATGTCTGCATTAATTTCCTGAAAAATTCTATACCTTAAACTGGAAATATTCAACATGCAAAACTCACTCTTTTCTCCTCTTTTACTTTGTGTATGAAATTAATTGTTAAACCTCAACACAGTGTGCATTATCCCTATCCCACCTTCATCTGTAGTCTTCCTACATTTTGATGCATGAAAATTAGAGTTAAGTGGATATGATGCATTTATTAATAACAGCAAATGCTTACATTTATAGTTATTTTGCCTGTGGCTACATGAGCCAGGCCATTTAGTTTGTCAAATGCACCAAATCTATATTTATATAGTAATAATCTTATTTCTGTCCATACACCTCACATTCTAAGCCACCTGTTTTGAATTACTGTGTTTATGCCAGAATAAACAAGAAATGTATGGGGTTTTACTTAAATTTATTAACATTAACAGCTTATGCTGTATCTTTTACAAACATAGATACACACTCCTACGAGCTATCAAGACCCATTCTCAGAAGCTCCCCTTCTTAACTTTTTTGGGTGGCATTAGCATAATAGTCTGAAGTTATGCTCCACAGTGCCAGTGGGAAGGCAGTTCTGTTTTGTTAATACCTAGGCCTAACCAGAACTGTTGAGCAGGAATGTGTAAGTAGAAAAAGGATTTAAATGGTCTTTTGCTACTTTCTGCAAAATTGACTTCATTGTGTCATTTTAGATGGATTTTTAAGAAAACTGTTCTTAAAGTGGTTGAAAGCTTCCGCTGGCTACTACATGGTCTTTAGAAAAATCCATTATAAAAGAAGATTTTCACTAAAATACTGAAATAAATTGTAGTTTGAGTTGTTATAAGAGTAGAATATATTCCTTCATTTTTCTGGAGAAAAAAAAATAAAGGCAGGGGGGAAAGAAAGGAGGAGAAAAAAAAAAAAGAATATGCACAAGCTTTTTTCTTGGATAATCACATGTATAATTTGAGACATTCCAAAAATCTTCCCATAATTCCATTTTTTTCCCTACCTTAAAATCCTTCCAGTTGCTAAAATTCATTTTTCTTTTTTTTTTCTGACATTGAAGAGTTCTCAAGTACTATTAATCTTCTCCCTGCAGGGGTACTTCTCTATTGATGGTACTTATCCAGCCCTCATTATCCAAGAAATAGAAGACATACTCCAGGTCACAAAGATAAATTTAATAAAGCAGACAACAACTGGCAATGGATTCTGTGGTAACATCTTAACGTCTGGTCCACTCTTTCTCTGTGGTGGTCACCATTTTGCAACCAAATTAAATTATCTCAAGAGGCAAAAATAGGGAAAAAAATCATAAGGTTCTCACTATGTCACGTTTTACACTGACTTTCGTGAGGAAAATAACAGGGTCGGGTTGGGCCTTATTGTGCCTCTCCTGTGCTGGACAGATACACATAGACACAACTGTTGTAAAAAAATACTAGTAAAAAAATTTAACCAGGTCTTTTTAATAGGGTAGTATTTACATGGTCAACTGAAGCTCCCAAATATATGAACTGTTTGTTGTCCAGATGCTGACAGGAAGTTCCATCTCAAGCATCCATGTGTCAATATCTTCAGCTGAATTAAACAAGATGTGCCAAACTGTGGCTGTGGTCAGTTTTTATGACCCAGATCACCTATTGCCCTATGCAACTTCTCCAGAATACACACGACCTTTTGATATTATCTCCACTTTTCTGTAGAAGACTGTCTTACGGAACCCGGTCTGCATAAGCAGGGACAGTTTTTACTGAGTATTTAAAATGTCCATAAGACCTGTTCACAGCCCCCTTCCACAGGAGGAACAGCCTGGGGATATCCCTGAGGTAGAGTGCCCCAAGTAGTCCCACAGAGGTGGCTAATTAATACACTTCAGCATATGAAAATTGCCTAACAATTTTCTTTGTTAGGGCTCCATGGGGTGGGGAATGATCCAGAACTGCTTGGTGCCCTCCCCACAAGCTCCTTTAGCATTTGGTCAGCTCCTCTTCAATAAAGGTGGCTATGAATAACCCCTTTGCCTCTTGTTGGCCCATTATCTTGAACCAGACGGGTGTATAAACTACAGACAGAAGGAAGTGAGGACTAACTACACAGGGAAGGGGCACAGGCAGAGACTCGGTGCACAGACACACCACAGCTACAACTGCTGTTCAAACTTGTATTTCATTCTCGTATTGTAGTTGTAGCTTTAATAATAAAGAAAATGCCCCACCTGTCAAAGTCTTTGGATTTATTCCAAATGCTTCTTTTTTTTCCCTTTACAACAACAATCACTACAGGTTAGAAAATATTCTATTTTCACCTTAAGGAAGTATCAACAGAACTCTTGTAAGACCAGAAGTGCAATTGGAATACTATGACGTATTTGAATGGAAAATGAGGTATCATCTGCCTTGTTTCCCTCTCTCTGATATCTATCTGCCTATAGTAAAAGGCTCTCCCCTTTTTCTCTCATTATCATCAGAATCTATTTGTATTTGAAGAAAGCCAATACCAAGAAACTAGGTGAGGTTATCATGGGAAACAACAGGGTGAAAAGCAGGAGTTGAGTAACAAGGAATAAAGCAAATATTTATCACTGCAGGAATGGACAAGGCAAAAAAATACTTCCCAAGACTTCTGGAGAGTGAAAGGGTTGTGGGAGAACAATCAGTGAGCCTTGGAAATAGATCTTCATTTTTTGCAAAGTAAAAATAAGAATAATTCAACTGAATGACTGAATAAATACTGGAAGGAGTTCTATAGTCAATATGAGTCTGCAACAGACAGTCCAAAAGTGAGACACCTCTCCTTACTTTAGGTACTTACAATAATGGCATCTACATATGTCCAATTTGTCTTCCTTTATGTGTAAGAAAGTCCCATGGTATGATGCATCTTGTCTATTTCAGGTATTTTTTTAGCATGTAGTGAGTTATGAGTGTACATGTCATTCCCTGTCAGCAAGACACCGTACAGCTACCACCACTGCTGTAGAGGACTATGTGCATCTGTCTCATATATGGCAAGCTAAATTCAATCCTCTGAAGCCAAGAATGGCAAGATATGCCTTCTGAGGGAGACATAGTGAAGAAAAAAAAATATTTCTTTTTGTAAAACTTGGATTCCCTGGGGCATTTTTTTCATTATAGGATCTAATATCTAATTTATAATCTGCATTAGCACTATTTCATCCCTAAGGACTTAACCTTTCATTCACCATGGTACCAATTTGAAAAGCACAGCTCTGCCTGTTAGTAAGTAAAACCATAACTTCTCTCCTGCCAAATTTACTTGATACCATAAAATCTGCTAATTTACTGGGCTAAGAGCTTCAGCCAATGTCATTGACAAGCCACTATTTTAAATAGACAGCTGCTTCTTCCAATATAAACTTTCACACTGTAGCTGAATAGGATTTGAAGGGAAAAACCCATTTTCCTAATTCTAACAGACTGGATATTTTCACTTTTCAACTTGTATCGTTGGTTTTCACATCTTTTATAGCACAAGAGCTTCAGTCTCAATTATTCTTCAAAAGGTCAATTGTAATTATTATAAATCCTTTGAACTATACTTCATAATTTATTCATGCTGAGAGTTGCTCCTTTTCTTATGAGCTTCAAACTGATGAGCTAAACAAATTCATGCAACTTCACCTTGCACAAGGTACTGCCTTTCTAACATGCATATCCAAGAACAAAATGTACTAGTCTAGGAAGAGATGCAACTGTAGCTATTGGTTTGAAGTAATTCACATGGTCATTCTGCTACAGACAGGATCTACAATATAAGTTTTCAAGTCTATGTAAGCCTACTACATGAGGTAATATCCTATTAAAGGGGCTCTCTGAAATTGTTGCCATAGAAATGCTTGTGCTATCAATCTTGATTTGAGTCTGAAGAGTTTATGGCTTGTTGTTGGTAATATTCAGCTTCTTTAAGTGGATGGCATTTTCTCTCAGGTTGCATTCTCTGTGGCAATTGAGAATATTGGAGTACAATATGCTCTACCAGTTGCAGTACAGTTGTATTGAAGAGGCATATTGTGAAAAGGTTGTACCATCAAACAGGAAGCAGTTGTCTGCTCTCATTTTCCAGAGCACAGCACAGCACAATTTTATCTTAGCAAAGAGTTTCCTACACATGGCTACCAACTGCAGGAGTCAGACCTTCCCATTTTTCACAAGACTTCAGGCTTTCAACTAACAAGTCATTGCATTACTCAAAACTACATTGGGTTTGCAGTCAAGAGAATTAGGTGCTTATTTCTTACTGGTTCACAATGAAGCTGCTGGTCTTTCTAGAAGAAAGGTCAAGAAGGTTGCTCTGAGAGAAAAGTGTAAGTCTACACTGATCAACATGCTGCCTGCAGTCCAGCTTTTAAATTACATCCATCAAGGAACAATGGTACTACTTTTCTTCAATACCTTTTTTCTTTTTCTCATCCCATCTGTGAAATCTTTAAGAGCTCCATTCTGTTATTTTTTTAGGTAAGAAGGTCACTAGAAGAAGAATGAGGAAACTCTTACATAACCTACATCAAACCATCCTATTGTGCTCCTTTGTATCTCACTGAACCCTAGCTTCCCCTCCTGAAAGGTATTATGCAAGAAAAAACCAAACAAGCCCAGGCAAAAATGCTGACAGTATGCTATTTGAAATAAGGGTGGACAGAAAATCATAACCTGCTAAATTGAGAGCCACTTTGTATCAAGTTAGTGGCTGTTGCAAACAATCTTTCAGNAATAAATACAAATTAAAAGCACAAAAAAAATAAAAAAATAAAAAAAAACCCACATCTCAGTATCAGGAGTAATTATTCACTGCCCCTAGAGGAAACTGTGCATTACCCTAGTTAATTTCAGATGGGTCTGACATGAAGTACCTGAAAAATTATCTCTTACCCCATTAATTCTGACACTTTTTCCACTATATTCTCTATTTTTCATGTGCTCATAAAGCAAGTAGCTCATCCATGGATTCAGATATTGATCTAGGCTAATGGTGTTGAGACATCAATTTACTAATCAGTGTCTGCTATGCTATATATTACCTTCTAGTTCTCCCCCCATGCAGCAAAAATAGCTCAATTATTTCCGAAGCAGTACAGCAGATGATGTTATTCTATATGGTGGTAGAATTAATTTCTCCCCCGAGGTGTTTAACAGCAGTCATTTTCCCAAGCATTTTATTGCAAGCAAGGTTTTTCTTTTCCGCAAGATTTTCAAAGTGGGAGTATGTTGAGCACAGAGCAAGGAGAGCCCAATCACAACTGTTTGTCATACCTCTGGGGATGGGAAAGGCTGACAGAATAAGCTTGGAAAATTCAGATGTGTCTCTAAATTAGCAAAACATTTTTGGATGGCTGCCCCTCTCTGCTTACCTGGCCTTCAGCTGGCATTCCTCCAATGGCACTACAGCACTTCCCTGCAGATCTGCTGCTGAGGGTTGCTGCTATGGGCTTCTGCAATAGGGTTGTAGCAGGAATAAACAGAAAAAGATCAAAGCCAATGTAACAAGAAGGAAGAGAAGAAAAAGTCTTGCAAGGGCAACATCTGTCCCAGATTTTGCTGGTCTGAACCAGAGGACAAGCTCCCTGAAGAGCCGGCTGTGATTTTGAGTAAGTCACCAGTACCTAGGATGCTCTCTTCCTTATGCAGACGAGGCTGTGAGAGTAACTCATGTTGAATGTATCAAATCCCCTCATAGCCTTCTCCCAAAAGCAAGTTATTTTGAGATGACTCTGAAACCCTCTTCCTCTCCTTCTTCTCTCTCTTCCCTATTTAATTTGAAGTATATACTCATTTAAATTAGGTACAGATGGAAAAATAGATTTCAAGATCATTTTTCTCAATGTTTCATGGAAGAAAAATTAACATAATCAATTCCAAAATGTAAAAATTAAACACACACTGTTTTTCTTCCATATTTTCCTTTTACCTATTTTCACTGCAATTAGCCAAAGTTTAAAAAGTCTTTCAAAAGCTCAAGAGACATGCAGTTCTGTGCACTTCAGCTTGTCATTTGGTTTAAACTAACTTGTTTCTAACTCTCCTGAAGGATGAGTATGAGAAAAAAGAGACAGAAAAGTGTAGTTAAGGCACAAATTATTTCAGAAAAGTCCTTCCACTTGAACAGAATGGAAATGATGCTAGTATATGACAACTAGAGGAATGAAAGTAAAGTCAAACTGTGGATACCTAGGCACTGGTAGGAATTTAGTAGGTGTAGGGTGACTGTGGTTTCCCCTCTAGTAACTCTTAATTTCACCATGTGCTGAAGAAGCATATCAAAATCTAATGCGTACCTGGTAAGGTGCATCTTACTCTAAAGTGATACAGATTTTCTACAAGAATACAATACTTCAAGCAATTGCCGTCACCAGCTGTACCTTAGAATATCAATGTGGCAATGCCCCAGGTATCAGCTATGCTCCGTCACTTGAGTTGAGAACAGAAAAGCAGGAATGGTAAAATGAAGAATCTGTTGATAACAGGGTATCATCCTTTGCATATGTACGGTAGCATAAAAATGTCTTCATTCAAAGAGCAGACGAGAGGGGACCTCCAGACAACGCTATTCAGACTTTTTGCAGCTTAATAGAAACAGCTTATCTTGCTAAGTAATTTGTTTCTTAGTTTTATATGCTAATGCTGAAAGTAAGTGGCAAAAGATTATATCCTGAAGAACTACAACTCACTTCCAAATACTCACCTTACAAGCAAAGGAGCTGGAATACCTGGAAGAGGGTTCAAACAGACCTCCCCTAGCCTAACACAGACATGCACAGCAAAACCTTAATAACAGAAAATGTGAAGACCTATCAACAAATGTAAACAATCAAACAGATTGTATCAGTTTGGATAAATACAGAAAAGGGAAAACTCTGCCACATCTCAGGTTGTACTCAACAGTACCAGTACAACTCACTAAGTTTGCAGATAGTCTTCAGCTAGTGTTGAGGAGTATATTCAGAGCAGATAACTCGGTGTGCAGCTGCAGTGTGAACTGCAGGCTGAGTTCTGGGTGAGAGTCCAAGACAACAGGCCATGATCTGCTAACTCTTTGTATAATAAAAGGCTCGAAGAGTAATGGCCCAGCATGGGACCTGACACTGAGACACACAGCAGGAGCTCATGACCTCAGACTCTCTTGCACTTATACTGTGAAAGTATTAAAAGCCCAGAATTTCCTTTATTCAAGGAAGGCATTTCAACATTCCTTGGAATCACCAGCTTGAGTTGTTTCTGTGTTACTTCACTGTGAATAGCTTGCTTTATGGAATAAGACATCTGAGACTCTGCTATGGGAAACATGGGATCAAACTGTTAAGGAAACCTGATCTGACTGCATGGGAGTGGGGTGTGCAGGGAGACATTACAAAGGTACTCTGACTCTGCAGTGTCACTTACCAGGTTGGATAGTTCATGCTTCCACATTTTGATTCACATATATTCAACAGATTTAGAGGTACTGTACCTGCAGGTTGACCCTTAAATCAGAGGGGAGAGAGCATTTCAGAGTGCTGAAGACGTTGAAAAATATTTTCCAATTTGTTTTCAGCTTCATTAAGGCTCTTCCAGCAGATTTGTTTCCCATCTGTCGTGACATATTAAGCAAACAAAAATCAGACTTCTAAACTTGGCCAGGTACAGAGGGGTGATGACTTGTGCACTGCAGGGTAGGATTGAACTTTCTACCATTTTTATATCCGCTAGCAGAAGTATTATTTAACTGCATTCAGAAGATCTTCGTAGGTCAGAAGCAACAGAAACACAACAGTACACCACCACAGTGAAGACTTCTGACAAAAACAGGCAGTGACAGCAGATGCTTGCAGAACTTTTCACTTTTCATTGCTCTAATACACACACACACACAAAAGAAGACTCAGTTGTCACTGTTGAAGTTGAGAGCAATAAGATTCAGGAGAGGACCTGTATGTTTAGCATGTAGTTCTATATCTATGAAACACTAAGAAGAAACAGGAATTTCCACTGACTTCATAAATAAGCATCAAAGGGAGCTTTCTTCGCTTGTTCCTTTTTTCAAACCTTATTGAAATGATTCTAACAATATGAGAAAAGTATCTACAAATCTTCTTTAGATTATTAAGTTTGTTCTGAGCTATTTAGCAGTATTCTGAGTTATTCAGCAGTAAAGATTGAGATGCAGCAACTAGCAATAGAAAAATACAAAGTGGTTTTAAATTTCAAGAATCGACCAAAAACAAACAAACAAATTATTATAATAACCTAAGAAGTGATGAAAGAAGGAAGAAAGATTGATTTTTTTTTTTTTTAATTTATGCTGTCCTGGATTTTTTCACCATATATCTCTAGTTTCTGCTTTAACAGGCAGTACAAGTATGTCCACCAAGAATTATGAATTACTATAATACACCAGCTGGTCACCTACAATGTTAAAATATGCCTTTTGTCGGTCAACCATTTAAACACAAATCTTCTAGAAGTCTTAAGTGTACTATTTACTGTAATAAATAAAAAAAATAGTATGACAAATATAAGAAGTAGCAAGATGTGCAAGTTCATGAGGCCATCTGTTTGGGTTTTTTTCCTAGATTATCTGTTGTCAGTCTTGTATAATAACTTTATTATTGATCTGGACAAGGGAAGCAAGTGTACCCTCAGTTGGATAGAAGTGTTGATCTGCTGGATGCTCTGGAGAGGGATCTGGACAAACTGGATCGCTCTTCTGAGATCAGCTGTATGAAGTTCAACAGGCAAAGTTCCAAGTCCTGCCCTTGAGTCGCAACAATTCCATGTAAGACTACAGGCTTGGGGAAGAGTAGCTGGAAAGCTGCACAGCAGAGAATGACGTAGCAGTGCTGGTTGACAGACATCTGAATATGAGCCAATGCGTACCCAGGTGGCCAAGAAGGCCAATGTCAACCTGATTAGTACCAGAAATAGTGTGGCCAGCAGGACTAGGATAAGGATCATCACCTTCTACTCAGCAGCAGTGAGGCTACACAATGAATCCTCTTTTGGACCCTTCACAATAAGAACATTGAGGTGCTGTAGCAAGTTCAGAGAAGGAGGTGGGGAAGGATATGGAGCACAAGTCTAATGCGCAGCAACTGAGGGAGCTGGGTTTGTTTAGCATGGAGAGCAGGAGATTCTGGGGAGATCTTATCACTCTCTACTTGAAAGGAGATTATAGCAAGGGGGGGAGCAGTCTCTTCTTCCATGTTACGTGGAACAGGTGGAGAGGAAATGGTCTCAAGTTGCACTAGGGAAGATTTAGATTGGTTATTAAGAAAAATTCCTTCAAAAGGGTGGTCAGGTTCTGAAATGGGCTGCCCAGGAAAGTGGTTGAGTCACAATTCCTGGAGATATCTAAAAGACATATAGATAAGGTGTTTAGGGATATGTTTTAGTGGGTGACTTGTTGGTGCTAGATTAATGTTTGATTCTGATGATTTTAAAGGTCTTTTGCAACCTAATTGATGTTATGATTTTATGTGATAATGAGAAAACTAGATATAGTTCAGGACTTCCAATGGACAAATGTGATAAAAATCAGATGGTGAGACAAGTAGCCAATACTAATTTCTATTTGCTACATTACAGTCTTAAACATTCTCATGAGAGGAAGAGGAACTCTTTACTCTTATGACCAGTGACAGAATCCAATGGAATGGCAGAAGCTGAGTCAGGGTAGGTTTAGTTTGGATATTAGGAAAATATTTTTCACCCAGGGAGTATTTTGGCTCTGGAACAGGCTCCCCAGGAATGCAGTCACAGCACCAAGCCTGAAAAGAGTTTAAGAAGCATTTGTACAATGCTCTCAGATACATGGTGTAATTATTGAGGTGTCCTATGAAAAGCCAGGAATTGGACTCGGTAACCTTGATGGGTCCCTGGCAGCTCAGCATATTCTATAACTCTATTAAGCAAGAGGTAAGATCATATGATTTCCAATTATCCTGTATAAATATATTTTTGTTGCAGGGACTACATAATCTGTAATATCCATTTGGTTACATTGAATATCCTACTTTACTCATAAGGTTTACATAATCTGCTGTTATTCTATACAGGAAGACAGCAAAAGAAGCTTCCAATAACCCGATTGTGTTCCTTTGCACTTGAAACTATGTATACACAATAATTCCCATCAGTAGGAATCTTCACACATTTTTGTAGTTGTGGACATTGGAATAGTTAATGAAGTCTGTTGTCACAGCGCATAGCTTTGTTAAAGAGAACCACTCTTTCCTTTGGAAAGAAATAGTCTTGATTTTACAAATCTGCTTACCTATGGGTTTTATATTTGTTTTCTTCTTTCATTCTGTGACAATACAGCAAATATTTGCACATCTGTCCTGCATGTACCTCATTAAAGCACAGGAATCTATCATATTCTATCAAAATATGTGTACTCAGCATCTTGTATTATTAAGTTGGTGATTAAATTATTTAGATTCTGGTAGATTTTTTGGGGGTTTTTTTGTGAAGCAAGACTTGCATCAAATGCATTCATTCTCCCCTCTGTTGACATCAAAGCTCACAGGAAGGCTTATGTGTGAAAAAATATATTCCTAGCACTGCTGAGTTTCCATCTGTTTAGTTATTGTGGAACCATATATAGGAATAAGCCAGATAAGATCACTTAAAGTTGCTGTCTACTAATCCAACAACAGGGGCTTTCCCCTGAAAAGCTAAATTCAGCTCAGATTCCACTTGCATGAGGAAGATGTATCCCAAGTATTTTCTACTGTGAGAGAAAATGGTGGCACTCTCCACAAAACCAAGATCAAATGGTTGCAAAATAGTGATGCAATAAACAAGATGAATATATTGATGGCTAGACTTCGCAAACAAAGATTTGGGACAAACCTGCGCAGTGGATTTTTCAGGTGAGGCGCAGTGTGCACGGAACTGGCCCCACTTTTTACTCCTGAGGTTCATCTGCCATGGCCTAGCAAGCTTTGGATGGTGACAGAGAGGTCCTCAGGATTCGAACCAGCGTCCTCAGAGGAGGAGCTGCTCCAGAGGCGGGGGCTTACACCACTCGGTCAACACGCCACAGATGAATAAGTATATATTCATGAGTCTTGTAAACCCAGTTACTTGTTTTGTACTTAGTTTATGACACATTTTTCTATACAAATTTAGAACACTTAGTTTTAAACTAGAACATACTGGTTGAATATAGTTTAAACTCGTTTTAAACAAGGAAATTATGGGGCAAAGTAGAAGGTCCATGAGGCAGAACAGAGGACTAACTCCTGTTCCTTCCAGCACAATTATGATTCCTCCCAAATTTTCATGTTTTGACAGTCTGTATCCACCCAAATATCAAAGCTTCCTGATCTATGCACACAGACCTTAAAAATCTAATTGTCTGACAAACATATTGGGCTCACAGTCAGATTACTGAACAGAATACAAGAGGCATTGAAGTTTCATTTGAAGACCTTGAAAAAAGGGTAAAGGAAATGTCACAGTGGAAGATAGATTTTACATATCTATTTCTGTAGGATAATTTTTCTTTCAGATTGCTTCTGCCTGACACCAGTACTCAGGTCTATATAGAATCATTGGTGACCAAAAAACATGTCCACTTCTTTTTAGCCTTTGCAAGCAATTAAAACAGACTCATTGAAAATAACAAGAGCACATCCCTGAAATGTTCTCTGCATCTCCTGGACAGAATCACTTATTTGTGTAATTAAGGACTAGAACAAAATCTGGAATCCTGCACATAGTTGTGTTAGACTGAAATTTAAAAAGATACTTGAACTACAAAGCAGACTAACCATAAGGAATATTCCTTAGTAACTTGCATTTCTTTTCCTATTTTTGGCAACTTTTCTTCCAGATTCAGAGCTTTAACTGTCATGACTGTTAGGTACCAACAGCTACCTTTATTACTGCAACCCTCCCATGCTGAACTGCTTCAGTTTAGAAGGTGGAAGCACCGTAGAAAGTCATCTCTTCCAATCAGGCAGCTGCCTACGTGGTGACAAAGTATTTTCTATACCAAATCAGTCAGTGTGTTCAGTACACAAATAAGTAACCATATCTTAAAAGGAATGACATCATTTCCAGAGCTCTAGTAATGAGTGAAGACTTCTTGTGACTAGAGAACAAACTATAATGCCTTTTTTAAAATAGGCAGTATTTACTATTTTGACATGCTTCACAAAATATCTCAACCAACACTTTTCAAAAAACAGACTCATTTGCCTTGATTAGTTGTAATGACTGTTTTGAATTAAATTGAGCCTATCCAGTAACAATATCTCAGGTGCCTGTCCCTCAGTCCCTACAAAGAGCTATACCACAACAGTAAGAAATTAAGCAAAACAGAGTTTTTTCTCAGAGAGTCTTGCAAAAGTTGCTGCTTCTCCTTTTTTCCAATCCATAAAACAAGGATGGCATATTTATCATAATCAGAGAGCAAGAAAATTTTATCTCAACACCCTTTGTCAGAGAGCTCTGCCATGGAATTTCACTTTATCTGAAAAGCTAATTAAAGCAGTAGTGACAATTTTTTTTTAACTGTACCTCCTTAGCCACAAATCAGACTAACAGGCATCTGTCACCTGTGTTTGAGTCAAGTCATCAACCATACTCTTTTTCCAGAAAGTTTTAGAATACGTAGACAGAACCATTCATTAAGCAACCTACTGGACATGGGACTTTTTGATTAACAATAATTATGCAAATCAGCATGCCACATAAGAGACTGAGAATACCATGTGAGTAGCCTGCAATGCAGGAAAGAGTTTGCTAATTTCTGGAAACTGATTAATATTCTGCTTCTGTCTTAGAAATAGTAGATTTACAGTTATCATTGCCTTAATTATTATTTTACCTGTTTTTATAACTCAAATAATCAAATTAGACCTACAGAAGATTTTTCTCCCTACATTTCTGTAAATTATTCCAGCACACACTATAACTCAGTTTCTTTTGTTCAATTACTTGTGTCCAATTGCACCATATGGTATTATTCATTGTAAGTAAGAACTAATCAAGATCGATTCCTGAGACAGGCAGTCATGCTGGCCCTTTCAGTGTAATAGGCAGCAATGCCGTAAATAGCTGTATGTGGGAGCACAGTCCTTATTAAAATCTCACATACTTTTGAAAATCTGCTTTGGTACCCCTGCAGCTACTATGAACATACTATTGTCGTTGGTTGGGTACATTCTCAGGGCTATATTGGAGGCACACAATACCCCCAAGTCTGCACCAAAATCCATTTGTCAGCAGCATGACTGTGTTTGTGCTATTTTGGACCAAGTGGCCAGTACCACTATGGGTAGCTTTGAACTCTTCTCCCACGGTAAGGCTAGACTTTCTCACAAAAAAGGTACAGAACAAAGCTCACTCTTAAAATGCTCAGATGTTTGGTACACCCCTAACATGGTCTACAGTATTCAAGTCATGCCTTCATAAACACTTGCTACCAAGGTAAAAAAATCAGTAAATTCCTATGTGTTCCCCTACAGCTGAATAAAAAAAATGTGGTTTTTTTCCATTTTAGTTTTGAATATGATGAAAAAAATTACTGTCTAAATAAAACACATGATTCTGTTCTGGATCTAAAAATTATTTGGTTCACCTCTCCATGGAAATTTGTGCTTCTCATGGTGGGGCAAAAATAAAGTACTAGCATGAAGAATTTAGAAAATAAACTCATGTAACTTGTAAAAATTGGCTTTATTTAAGTCATCAGGGATCAGTTTAACAAAGGAACAAAGGCAACAGTCTCCTGGAGACCTTATGTTGGTGGTAGTCTCTGTTGGAAGCAAACTTTAATTTTGCAAAATGTTACCTTAAACAGCTGTCCCGCTACTCCATGGAGCAACATGTGGTGCAAAGGAATCTTGACATGATCCAAATTAATAATACTATAAAAGCAAAAGCTGAAATCTTTTCATTCTCTTTCAAGATGCTGAAGAGAAGAACATAGATATGCGGGAAAGAGCGATCCATAAAAAAATTCAAAACTATGTTTTCCAGTTGCAATTTTGAGCTTTGATCTTGAGGAAAACAGGTGCAAGAGTGATAAAAATGATGCCGACACTGCTATCAATTATAAAAAGCAATAAAAATATATGTAGGCAGAAGTTGAATATGTTAACAGCAATTTTTTGCCCCCCTTAGGCAAAACTGTTACTTCACTGATGAAACAACTCTGATACTGATGTAGTAAAAACTGAATTTTCTTTTCAGATTAGATTGGTTTTGAAACTGGTTCTTAGATTCAGACTCCAAGCTTTACAATCCACTCAAAAACATCACATTACAAAAGTTACAGTGAACTTACAGTTTTTGAAGTCAATAGAAAGCATAAATAAGCCATAAAGATCTCTTTTAAGAAATGTTTTAAGAGGAAGCAAAGCAAATGCAATTATGACAGCTTTTGGGAGATGATTTCAGTGTTTTTGCAGTAGTCAGTGCCATAAATCTTTCTCTTTCACCATGAATGGTTTTGTTCAAGAATACACTTCAACCAGGTGCTCTTTTGTCTTTTTATACTGTGAAACATTGTGCTAGAAGGAACTGCTTGCTCAGCTAAACAGTCTTCTTTTTTTTTTCCCTTCGCAGAACATTAAGAACTGAAGTTATCTATTTTTAACACAAGGTTCATTTTAATTCAATGTTTCCATCAGGGTCATGATGAAGTGCCATATTCTTGACAAACCTTGCTTAAAATTCTGTGTTTCATTCTGTGTGCCCTTGTTGAATGTAATCTCGTTGTTCAGAAACACAGTGTCAGTACAAACACAAGAAAAGGCTTTTTCCAATCTGCCATAACAACACAGCACAATTGCTTGTGTAAATGATTACAGACTGTTTACAAACTGTCAACACTTAATATCTAATTTTATCAATTGTGGTCAGATTAAATAGATAATACCAACAAAATCGATAAAAAAATATTTGGCTTAATATGATAAATATTCTGAGAAATAAACTGAGAAATAATCAAGACAAAAGTGCATTTCAGCACATGCTGACTTATCCTTTTCTCTGATTTATCTGCCTCTCCACTTAGAGTAGGTTGTTGGACATTGGATTACAGTAGGGAATATTTCATCTCCATCAATTCTAGCTGCCCAAGGCCTTTCAGAAAGGTAGGTATGTAGACAGATAGACAGACAAACAAACAGTTGTAAATTTCTTAAGACAGAAAGATTACTAATGGATATTTTGAAACCATTTTTAGAATCAAAAGTCCCAAAAATGCTTCCAGAAATGTTGTCTAGGGTCAAAATAGAAAGTATTAGTTAATTGTAATTGCCATTGTTTATATCAATAGAACACTGGGGTGAATCTGACTCATTAAAAAAAATAGCTTTTCTTTTATCTGTGGTTTTATACCAAACCTCCCAGAAACAAAATGCTGAAAAAAAATGCTGAAAAAGATGATGGCCTCTTACCATCTCAAGCATCTGAATTCATTAAGCATCTCTTAAATAGGTACTCTCCAAATCACAGAATATGCTGAGTTGGAAGGGACCCACAATGACCGTTAAGTTCAGCCCTTATCCCTGCACAGGACCATCCCCAAGAATCACACCACGTGCCTGAGAGTATCATCCCAATACTTCTTGAACTCTGTCAGACTTGGTGTTGTGACCACTTCTCTGGCGAGTCTGTTCCAGTGCCCAGCTACCCTCTCGGTGAAGAATCTCTTCCTAACATCTGATCTAAACATCCCCTGACACAACTTCAGACCATTCCTTTGGGTCCTGTCACTCATCACCATAGAGAAGAGATCAGTGCGTGCCCCTTCCCTTCTTCTCCTGAGGAACCTGTTGACTACAATAGGGTATCCTCTCAACCTCCTCTTTTCCAGGCCAAACAGGACCAAGTACCCTCAGCTGCTTCTCATACGGCTTCCCCTTAAACGCCTTTCATCATCTTTGTCACCCTCCTTTGGACACACTCTAGTAGCCTGGTATCTTTTTATATTGTGGTACTCAAAACTGCCCACAATATTCCAGGTGAGGCTGCCCTGGTGCAGAGCACAGTAGGACAATCCCCTCCCTTGGCCAGCTGGCGATGCTTTGCCTGATGCCCCCCAGGAGAGGGTTGTCTCTTCTGGCTGCCAGGGCACTACTGACTCATATCCAACTTGCCATTGACCAAGACCACCAGGGCTCTTTCTTTGGCACTGTTTTCCAGCATCTCATTTTCCAGTGTGCATATACATCCAGGTTTACTCCATCCTGGATGCAGAATTTGGCACTTTCCCTTGTTGAATTTCAGATGGTTGGTGACTGTCCAGTCCCCTAATTTTTCTGAGTCTCTCTGCAGAGCCTCTCTGCCTTCCAGGGAGTCAATAGCTTCTCCTAGTTTTGAATCATCTGCAAACTTGCTTAGTGTCCCTTCCAATCCTTCATTTAAAACATTCATGAAGATGTAGAAAAGCACAGGGCCTCAGATGGAGCTCTGTGGAAGCCCACTAGTCCCAGGTCACCACTCTGATGTTACCCCATTCATTAATACCCTTGTAGGCAGCATTGGTGGCTCAGTGGTAGAATTCTCGCCTGCCACACGGGGGGCCTGGGCTCGATTCCCAGCCAATGCAACACTCACCTCAGGCAGGATGGGCTCCTCAGCCACCTGGCAACCATCCTAGGAGAAGGACAACTCTGACTCCAAACCCGGGCAGTTGCAGCTCACTTAGCCCTGTCAGGCCATCCATCTAAGAGAAGGATACTCTAACCAAACCTACATCCTGAGGACCTCGCTGTCACTGTCCAAGCTTGCTAGGGCCCTGGCAGATGAACCTCAGGAGTAAAGGGTGGGGCCAGTTCTGCGCACACTGCGCCTCACCTAAAAAATCCACTGTGCAGGCTTGAGGGATTCACCCACTTTGCGTGGGTAAAAACCCTCCCAAATCTTCGTTTGCGAAGTCTAGCCATGATGAATGAATACCCTTTGTGCTCAATCCATGAGCCAATTACTCACCCATCACATGATGTGTTTATCCAGCTGTGTGCTGAACATTTTGTCAAGAAGGATCCTGTGAGACAGTATTGAAAGGTTTCCTGAAATCCAAAAAATTACATAACTGGCTTCCCTTTATCAGCTGGTTGGCTTACCCTGTCATACAAGAAAATCAGGTTTGGCAAGCAGAACTTTCCTCTCATGAAGCTGTGGTGGCTGTGACCAATGTCTGTGTTCTCTTTCAGGTGTTTTTCCATACCTCACAGAATAGTCTTCTCCATAACTTTACCAGGTACTGAAGTGACACTGACCAGCCTACCTTTTTCCAGGCTCTTCCTTCTTGAAAACCAGGACAACGTTTGCAAACTTCCAGTTAGCTATGACCTCTCCAGATTGCCAAGACCACTCTAAAAGCACTGAGACATGTTCTTGCCCAGGATAAACCTCCCCACCACAAAATACTAAAAAAGCACAAAGCAGAACATAACCATCACATTTGGATCTCTCACTTGGTCTGGCTGTTGATGCTGTTTCCAGGTCCAGGGACTGTAACCAGACAATTTTGTTCTCTTCCCTTTTGATATCCTGGTATCTATCCCAGACAGACTGTCTGGCTGTGTTAGCAGAACTCAAGTGCAGTAAAACCCCATCTGGAGATAGTACCATAAAAGGCAGCTCTAAACTGCTTAGTCTCTGCATTGCAGACCTTATGCCTTAGAAGATCTTTAATGATGACAAACAGCTCTCATCAAGATGAAAATACAAAACCAAAGAAAATAGCATTGAAAGTGACAGTGGAAAAAATAGGATAAAGGGTGAATACAGCTGAAAATAAACCTCAATTACTCAGGAACATCAAAACATAGTACTTCCTTGTGAGGCTTTTATATCTCATACCTGTCCATGCACTGAGTTGCATTAGAGAGTAACATGGTATGGTACCTCCATAGGTATGAGTCTTTGCTCAGGCTTCACCAACTGGCCTCCATTAGGCTGAACTCTCTCAGTTCACCATAAAGCACTGAACTTAGACAAAACGTCCTAAAATGTCACCTTTCTTTTTTGTATATTTAAGTTCTTTTCCATTTCAGTACTATGAAAATGCCACAGTTTGGCAGCTAATTTTCCCATTTGCTTTGCCTCAGACCTAGTTACTGCCTCGTTGTCTCTGTTCTTTCTGTTTAATTAAATCATTTATTGTCCAGTCTCTTTTTAAGTACAACTACTTCAGATATTTGGTAAACAAGTTCTACAATTAAACAGTTGGAGTTTTTTTCCTGTATATAAAATTTATATAATATTCATAATGTATTAGCTATCACTCGTGTAACACAGAACTGTAATTAAATTATTTTCCAAAATTAACTTTGGTTATGTAGTAGCTGGAATTCAGATCTAAATTAATGTTAGATAAGTAAAACATCTCCAGGGATAGACACTACAGAGCTAACAGAACTCCTTCACTTGCTTACAAGTGCTCTGAGGACTTGCATGCTCTACTGACAGCAGGAGGCAGCAGTTGAACTACTGGTTCCTTGTTCACAGTCCCAGAAACTGAAAAGAGACAAGGAAAAAGTATATCCTCTGGAGAATGCAATGTGAAAATGTGTCTTTACTGTACCACACAAAACAAGGAAAGGTCCATGGGTGTTTTGCACAAGTATAAATCCAAGGTTTGTAGTGAGTGCCAAAATATTTTTCATAGCAAATACATTTGAAAACAGTTCTCCCCATTTTCCACACGTTCAGATTTGGGTCAGATTATACAATGCAAGAGGTGTTGAGAGTGTCACAGGAGTAAATTAAGCTGAAAAAGCACCAGTGCTTAACAGAAAAGAAACGAAGATGGGGAAGCTTGGCCATGCCAAGTTGCTCTGTATGATGGTTGCTGGAGTACATACAAACTTACCCTTGGACCCAAGTAGAGACTCAGAGAGGGACAGAAATTGCCATGAATTAATGGATTTCTGCTGGGACAGACAGAACTAAAGATTTTTAAAGCCTCACAAATACAGTTCCTAATCAGTATTAAAAGTTTCCATTTAATGGTCCTCAGGCATATTTGTATTCAGCTAATGAAAATACTGACAGAATACTAAAGTAATGAGCAGTAATGAGCAGTTCCATGAGCCATTTTTATATTGAGGTAAAAATTGCAAGAAAATGTTCTTGTCTAAGCAGTTGAAATTTCCAGCCAAAATGACTACTGACATCCAAGTGCTGTGCAGATGACATATTTTGACATTTAGAACGAGTGTCCAGTCTCAAAATAAAAAGAAAAAAAAGAAAAGAAAAAAAAAGTTAAACCCTTTAAACTGCACAGATGACAAAATCCAGTTAGGCAATAATGTGTTATTGAGACAGGTAATTCTCTTATGCTTAAAGCAAGAATCACAAATCTGACTCTCACTGAAGTGTATACAAAATGAAGCCACAGGACTAAAGTGGAGAAGCATGCCGCTTTTTTAACCTCCAGCAGCATTTCCAGAAACCCATTCTGCTGAATTTTCATTCCTTCTTACACAATTTTGTGTTTTTGTGTTTTTGACTGAAAGGTTTCTTCTGTTGTCTATCAACTGAACAGCTGTGGCAAATTCCCTCTGAATGCACAAGCCTGGTACTACTACAGCTTCATTTTGGTGCAACAAACAGGCCAGGTGGACTCCGTCAGATCTTAAGATTGCTACTGAGTATAACAAAATAGAGCCAAATAAATGTTTCAAAATTTTAGGTCTAGAAGGCACCCATGAAACCTATTGTGTCAGATCCTTTACCTAATACAGCTGCTAGCCTACACTTTGAGACACAGAGGCATTTAAAGCAATCCCTAGATGACTTAAAGGTGCAGAAATACTTCCAAGATGCGTTGGCATGTTGACTTGATAGTCACTCTCCCTCTGCGTTGTATATCTAATGTCCAGAGCAGAAATAAAAGTAGAGCTGCTGGCATTACTGTGAAGAAGATAATGATGCAGGAGTTCATCTATTACCTCTGTCAGCAGCTATGGGAAGAAAATAGATCTTTACAAAGTAGTTCATGCTTATAAGTTAAATGAAAATACTACTTAGAAAGCACAGTCTCAGCATTCTCTGCTTTGTAAAAGCTGGCTGGCAAATTTTATGTTTTGACACCTAAACAAAATCATGACATCCCATAGGTAGTGAATTAAAAGTAATAAAATTTTTCTGAATAGCCCAACTACATCGACAACTTGCTTCTCGGGGTGCCCTTCAAACACCATTAAAAAGATGGCTCAGGATGCTCAGAAACAGTGCAAAGGGGTACTGCATAATAAAAGTCACTCTTTTTTTATCCCCTGGGCAGACTTCTGGTCCTAGTACTGAAAAAAACAGCAGCCTCCAATGGCTATTAAAAAGTGATGAAAATGACTGCAGCTAAAGGGAAAGAACCTTGCAATTGTTTTGATCCTTAAAGCCAAAGAATCATTACTGTGCAATTTACTGCCTCAGGTACACCATGCTAGACCCAAAAAACTATTCTATTTGTAAAAGGCTACCATTACTTGCTTGAAATGTATCCAGTCTTCAAATAAATTGAAAAATAATCAACCTCAAGAAACGTACATTAATTTCTTCTCAACAATGCACTACTACATTTGCTCTACTTCTAATAAATACAATGTTGAAATAAGGCAAACTGCCACATTTTAATACCTAGAACATCATAAAAGCACATGCTTACTGGCAAACCTCAATTCCAATTTCTCACATGCATTTAGTTTCATTCCCAGGTACTGTTTGTATAAAGGAATACTCTTTTGCCCTTAAACTAGACAATCCACTGCTTAAGCTACTTCAGATTCTTTGAAATCTCTGAGATCATTGCCTATGACAGTTGGACAGTCTCAGTAAGATCCATCTCCATTTCTGTAGCTACTAATTAGAAGTCGGAATTTTAATACAGATATCTTGAGTTTTCAGCTGTAGGTATCAAACTTTCTTTTAAAACATTATTACTCTTGTTGTGGTTTCTTTGTTGTTGTTAATCAGTCACACTTTCTCAGATTTTAGAGAGTTTTAATGTTAGAAAACAGCTTTCACTTCACAGTCCTAGGGATGTTAGTCACAGTATCCCTATGAACAAAACGCCCAGCACAGCTGGATAAACACATCATGCAGCAGGTGAGCAATTGGCTCATGGGTCAAGTACAGAAGGTAATAATGAATGGGGAAACATTAGTCTTGTGACACGTCACTAGTGGGGTTCCACAGAGCTCCATCCTTGCCCAATTGCTATTCAACATCTTCACAAATTGTTTGGATGCAGAGCTAGAAAGGATATTAAGCAAGTTTGCAGATGATACAAAACTCTGAGGAACTGTTGACTATTTCAAAGGCAGGAAGGCCCTGCAGAGGGACCACAACAAATTGGATGACTGAATAATCAACAACCGTTTGAAATTCAACAAGGGGAAGTGTCAGATTCTGCATCCAGGATGGGGCAACCACAGCTATTTCTATAGGTTGGGAAATAAGATGCTGGAAAGC
>VXAU01000984.1:725538-773785 GCA_013399695.1 Formicarius rufipectus | reverse complement strand
AATAAAAATAAAAAAAAAATAAGATTTTTAAATATTTTACTTCCAAGAAATTCAGAGTAGTACACAGGACTATCCATGTATTTATTGCATCCTCTCCACAGTTCTATTGAAGATGATGGCCACAGCCACTAGAATATGTATAAGCTTCTCAAGAATTTATTTATAAGCCTAGTTTACTTCTGTGGTAGGAGCTTTTTAGCTTTCTTTCTTTGAAATCTTTTAAATTTAAAAAAATGTAGATGATATCCCAAGGCAAAGTCAATGTTTCACTGTGTATACTGGAATAGATCATAGTATAAATAGAGGAAAAATGAAAATAAAATTCCAGCTGAAATACTTGTCCAGGAATAGTCAAGCCAGATTTAAAGGTTACAAAAAGCCAAAACCAAAGAAGTCTTTTCCACACTAATCTTCTTTTCAAATTATTAATGTCTTTCCAATAATAACATTGGTTTAAAAATAATAATATTTGCCATCTACTAAGTGCCAGGAATCAAACTCTTTGGGATATTCATTTTTAGTTCCTAAGTGACACACAGTAAGATAAAATTGCCTTCCAGGATTTTATGTGCCTGGGCTGGGGGCTCAAATGGGTCTACATTCTCCAAAACTTTGAGAACTGTCTCTGGAATGTGACAAAGCTGGTAACTCACTGTTGTTTCTATTAGATGCTGCTACTTATTGCCACTCTTAAATAGGTCATTAGCATATAATAGAAGTAACTCAGGAGGAAAAGGCAGGCTGGATGTGAAGTCAGGAGTAAATATGCACCTTGGACAGCATTTGTCATGTCTTTTTTTCCCTTTTAAATATAAGTTATATAGTTTCTTATGTGCGTCTTGGTCTTGCTGCCCAAATTCACTGTGAAACATTAGATTCTCAGAGTTGTTGTTTTTGGGAACATGTGTGGTACTGCCAGGAACCAGGAGTGAATACAGGAGTGTGGGCTGTTGCAAAGCAACAGGTGACCTCCATGTGTATGGACGTGACCTTACAAGAAATCCTTGGAATCTGCCATGCTTGTGCATACTTTTCTGGGTATTAAAAGCAGGGAATAAACATATTATCCTTGTCAAATATGAGAAATCTTAACAAGTAAATCCTCTTGGAGTGAAGACTTGGAAAAATTCCTCCTGAGGATTTTGCAAACTTTTAGTTACTCTGTGTCTGATTCCAAAGCTACCAAAGTGGTTATTCCTGACTGCAATCAAAGCTAGCCAAATTAATCTGGGTTATGGTATTTTTGAGAATGGCAGTTGAGAGGAAATTCATATCATTGTGAAATAATATCTAGTGTGAAAATTATAAGAAAATTTGAGAAAATCTACTGAACACTTTTGATTTCAGAGTGAACAGTGACTTCTGTTGTCAACATCAGAAAATAAATGAGTAATCAGACATCTTCAGAGAAAGTATTAGTCATTTTAGCAGACTGATTTTTGAAGTAGTGTTGATTTGCCATTTTATTGCTCTGCATGTTCAACTATAAAGCTTTTAAGCGCTGCTGAATGGAACCCCAGTTTGTTGTATTTTCTGATTTTATCTTTACAAAAAAAAAATCTTTAATGACCATGTTTTCTCTGAGTAATGGTACTTCCCCAAAAGGTATAGAATAAACCCCTCTTTGCCACCCAGACAGCCAGTTTCTGTGCTGACCTGTCAGTCAAACTGAAGGGGCTGTCCTGAAAACTGAAGAAATTCATTACGGTTTGGACACTTGTGCAGTGTCAAGTGATCTCAGTTCCTGAGGCTGGAGATGATGTGAGGAGTGATTAGCACGGCACTTGTCCAAGACGCAGCAAGGGTTATGACCATTCTTATGGTCAGCAACTGCACAAATATGAAATGGGCTGAGTTTGTGGAAGTTGGTTTCCATAAATTATTTGAAGTGTGGGGCTACCCCCAGCTCTATTTATTATTCCAGTTCTTGGTGTAGCACTGATGAAAAACTCTGTTTACATTAGGCTGTTCCCATTATTGAGACAGCATTACAGCCGTTTTTCCCCAGTGCTGCTTTTGCAGCAAAGCGCTGGCAAATGTGACATTATGACAACCTTGTTTAAAAATATTCAGCTTAAGATGAGGAGCTGTATTTGTTCTGTAAACTCCTTGGTGTTTTAAAAAACAAACTTGCATGTCTGTCACCTTCTGGGCCTAAACACTCCTGCCATAGGATCTAAGGCAAATAAATATTTGTCCATTTTATGTTATGAGTTTGGTGAGGCCGGGAGCAGAGAGAAGCAGCAGAGCGCAGGGCCAATGGCCCATCTGGCTGTGGGCTTTCTCAACGTGGCCATGCAGTTGCCCAGAGTCTCAGATGAGACCCTTTGTCTTGGGTCCCCTTTGTGAGGGGTCACAGACAGGTCTGGCATGCCTGGATCCCTGCTTTCGTTTTGAGCAATAGTGCTGATAGATAAAGACATACAAAGAAACCCATACAGATGGGCATTATTACCCCAGCTGCCTGGCATACCCTCCTCCCCCTGATGGCAATAGGCTTGGCAACCAGCAAAAAAAAAAGAGATTCAGAGAAATTTTACTAGTTTGTTGTCACTATCAATAAGTAATAGGTCTGTTTTTAATAGCCAGCCTCTGAGCAGCGCAGCCTCCACCCGCCACCCAGCAGACATCTGAGTAAGCACTTTTCATGGGGGCGGCAGATGGATGACTATATATTACATAACCCACCACTGCCAAGCCCTGCGCAGTTCCATGTGTGACACGTTGAGCAAAGTTTCAAATAAGCCCTCAAACCGTGCATGCTTGCAGATTTGGGTCTGACTGTAAGTCCTGCCAGATGGTTGCTGTGCCCTACCCCGAGCAGCGCCGAGCTGCATCCAGCGTGGCTGCAGAGGCTCCCCAGCCACCCTGTGGACACGGCCATGTGCCGGCCTTACTGGGGAGACAGATGTGTTCAGACCTCCCTGTGGAGATGGCCACACATGGGTTTTGCCGGGGAGACAGCCACATCTGGCCTCTCCAGGGGTTTGGCTGCACGCAAGCCTCTCTGAGGACATGGTCCTGTTTGTGCCTCGTACCAGGAGTGGGAAGGTTCATGGACGAGCAGAAGAGAAGCTGCACATGTCTGAGAAACCATTCGGTGAGGGTGATGCCCAAAGGTTTGCTGTGCATTTTGTAGATCTTTAGAGTTTTAGAATTATGGGCTTTCTTGCTTACATATGGAGTGGTGTTAGAAGTTACTAATGTAATTTTCTTACATATTCCTGAGCTTTCTGAAGGTCATGGTGTTTTGCAGAGACATTTGCAAGATAACTTGAAGACAAAACAAAAAAAGAGGCCAGAACCCTTGGAGCTGCTCCAGGGAGGCAAAGCTTAGGACCCTTGTGGGTGGGACACGAAGGGAAATGGGAATCATGGTTGGTTATAGATATATGTTAATTATTAGAAAATTATAAAAACTATAACATCATTGGGGGCATGTAAGCCTTACGGTGGTGTGGACCTCCAAGGAAGCTCGCAGTGAAGGCGTTTATCTGTCTTTCTCCATTAATGTTTCTCTAAGTGTCTATTTTCCAGGATTTTAGGCATCAAGAGAATAGCCCTTCAGGGCAACTGGGTAGGGAGGGCAGGGAAGAGAGAATGGCAGTGCATGAAAAGGGATTTTTTTTTGAGGTGCACTCCTTATCTGCTTAGAAAGAGGCATGCAGTTTTCCAAGGAAGGACAAAAACTGAGTGTTGTTTTAGGCATTTCCTGAACATTGTTCACCTGGAAAGCCTGTCAAGGCAACCTATGTAATGACAACCATGTATCTGCTGGGGACTACCAGCTCCCTGACTAGCAAGAGCAGTGTGAATGCTTCAGAAAAGTTAAGCCTAGGTACAAGTACTGCAGATGTGGCAGGGGTTGAATGTCTCTTGGTTAAAATAGTAAATGAGATCTCAGATTGAAAAAGTTTAATTTTGGTCATTGTGTAAGCATATGTTAGTGATGCAGGAACACCTGATGACAAAACCTAGGTCTTACAGGGTCATAGAATCACGGAATCATAGACCAATTTAGGTTGAAAGGGACCTGTAAAGGTCACCTAGTACAATCAGTGTGCAATGATCAGGGACATCTTCAGCTAAATCAGGTTTCTCAGAGCCCATCCAACCTGTCCTTGAATTTTTCCAAGGATGGAGCACCTACCAGCTCTCTGGGCAATCCATTCCAGTGTTTATTCCCCCTTTAGACCAGAGTCTTCAGATGTCAAAATAGTTTATGAAGAGGGGCAGAGGGAAGCTGGCAGGAGGAGGTTTTTCATAGAAGACCTGGCAGTCTTGTTACTGCAGTAGGACGAGCAAGGGCAGTAACAACTGTGGGCTCAGCAGTGACTACACTCTTGGTTTATGGAAACTCCATGTACTTAATCGGGAACTCTGAGAGAGAAGGCAGTCTTGTGGTGTTCTCTGAGTTCCAGGCAGGCACTATAACTTGTCTTGGATGTACAGAGAATTTGGATACCTAAGGATGGTGATAGAGGAACAAGACCAAGCAAACAAATTCAGCTTAAGTGCGGGATGGAGGCTAATGAGTGTTGGATCATGCCTACAGCATCACACTACAGAGTTTTGCATGTGTCTGCTTTAATGGGGATACAAATGAATGACTCACCCAGTGCTTTGTCTTGTAAGTGGCTAGATCATGTACATGGCATAGCTCAGTTTCCAGCTAAGAAACACTTCATTCAGCAGTTTAAGTGGGTTGTTATCTGGCAGTCATTATATATGTGATTTACAAGGAACATGCAGATCTCCATTACCAGTGTGAAGGACCACCAATATAAAATACAGCAAATGGGATTTTTATCTTTCAGCACACAGCAAGAGTGGATGCATGAACCACACTTTTCAAGCTGCATGTAATCAATCTAATGTAAGACATTATCTCCAAAACAGACTAAACTTAGGACTGCTTTACATGACTTCTTACCTTTAAATATATTTGACAATCTGCTCCCCTGGTATCTTGCAAATTCTCTGTGACCACTACAAGATGTTAATCACCAGCATGAAATGGTTACTGATGCAATGTGAAGCAATTATGTCAGAGGAGTCTGCTGACAGGCTAAGGAGCAAATACTTAACAAAAACCAAAGTCCATTTCTATTTTGTGCTTTAAATCAGCTTCAATGATCTTTCAAGATGAGAAAAACGTGCACAGACCAGAAAAGCAGTCAAGGACAGAATGAATACGCCACAACAGAGACAAGGAAACTGTAAAACCCAGAAAGTTAAAAAACAAACAGAGAATTTAGCAGTGACTGTATATCTTTCATATTTTGTAGAGTTACTTTTTAACAAGGAAGAATCTGAGAGCAGCAAAAGAAAACGTCTTAATCTCTTTAACTTTGCAACTAGAGGAGATATGGATATCCTTAATTAATTTCTAGGCCTGGTTTTCAGAAAGTACAAAGCTTCTTAATTGTACTAAGGAAACCATCATTAGTATAAAATTTGGACCAACACTACTCACCCTCAGACTCGGAGCACATGAATAATCAAGAGACTTCCAGACCTGCTGGGCACCCTCAGTGGGAAGTGAGAACTCAAGACCTAATGACACTTGGATCATTTCATTCCCTTAGGTGGGCTCCAGTCCAGCGAGCGCTTAGGATGTAATGATTAGTAGGCTGTGTAAACAAGTGGAAAATTATAGCTTTCCTATTTTTTTAATATTTTTTCCTCAAAAGGAAGTCAGAAAAAAAACCCTAAAAACTGCATTGAATAAAACATTTAGTTTAAAGGAAACAAAAGCTTAGGTGCATGCAAGTAAATAAATCATGGAAGAGTCAAAATAATTATTATCTCTTTCTTTTCTACAAAAACCAAGCAAGGAAAAATATTTTCACAGACAAAGCTATTAAACATTCCGCATCCAAACTTGCAAATATCCTTGGGATGACCAAAACTACATGTTTTGGGATTCCCTGAAGTTTTTTTATCCAGTTCTTGTGCCTAATTTTGTTTATACAGGCATTTACTTGAAGGCAGCAAGACTGTTCCTACCTAAATAAATGCCAGTATGCAGCCTTTATGTGTGTGTTACAACCCATCTCAAGATTTAGAGTCCATTTTGTTGTGAGTAGTCACAGATATTCAGAAGAGAATTTTACATGAACATTGCCTTCAGGTTTTACTGTGCTATTTGGTTATGTCCTGTGTTTGTCAACATAATAGTATGAACTCAAGCAAATGGATTTAAACTGGGGATAAGTTTTGGTTTAGATGTTTGGGACTCACCCAGATTTTTAAAGATGTGTAGTGTCAGAGTAGGAAATTAATGTGTCCTATGATCTCAGTGTTGTGTATTTATAACTTGGGTTAAAGGTGACATCATAAACCTTCAGAAAGTCCTTGTATAGAGAAAAAACAATGAGGGGGAGAAGACTGCTGACCTCTCATTCACATCAGGAACACTCAACCATAAAATCAAAGGTTTGTATCAGTGATTTTTGTAAGTAAAAAGAGTTTCCCTGTGTGGTGAATCTTTGATGAGAAATGCATTGTTCCCGTCATGGAGATAAGGAGTTTGAGTGTCAAGATCCCTTTCAACTGTGGGTATTTGGGGTTTGATGATTTTAGAAATAATTCTTTCTATGAAAACTAGAGAAGGAGAAAGGGAAGAAGAAAACAGAGTTTCTTCTCAAATCATCCTGCAAGGGTAAGGAAAAGGGCAATTTTTTTCCTGCCTTTTAAGGGGACAGGCCTTGGGACATGCTGTAGTCCATGAACAGTGAGAACTCAAGGTCCTTCACTCCTTGGCTTCAATAGCAGTACGAAAAATGTTATCTTTTCCTGGGAAATTCAGCAAGGTTATGTGTATATGTGGGCCCCTTCCACTACTCTCCAGGAATGACCTGTCACACTGTTTCCCCATACACTCCTCTCTTTTTTTTTTTTTTTTAATTTTTCCCAAAGTTAACAAGTCTGGAAATAATTAAGAAATCCTGTCAGCTCTCTAGCACTATATAAGTCAATTTACTGCTCTGTGTGTGAAAATTTGAGCTCAAGGCAGCGTTTATCTGTTATAAAAATGCTTCCTTGCAGGGGAAAAACATTCTTCCTGGTTGCTTGTGGCTCATGTCTAGTTATCGAAGTCATTAAAACCACAGGACTAATGATTACAAGTAACATTGTTGCTGTTGCTATTTTAGAATGCATGGTGGTTTATTTCTCAGAGCACAGAACACACAAAAAAAGGTAGAACATACTTTTGCAGTGTCTTCACCATCATCCAGTCCAGATTTAAGAACAGCAATGTGACAATAACCCCACTGTGTCAACATGAATTAGGATGACAGATTCTCGACTGGATTTAAAGAATAATCTAAATAAGGATGGAGGTTAAGAAACAATACTACCTTATGGTCTTCTTAGTCCCATAGTGACAACCATACAAATTCTTGAAATTGTATAAGAAGTAATGAAAGCCTTTACTTTTTAAATAAACATGCTGTGTCATGATATTCTCATTTTCAAAGAATTTTGTATGCCTGCATGTCTGGCATTAGAACTGGAAGCACAGCTCTGGTGGAGCTTGCTAATACACAGCAGCATATAGGGAAATAAAGGGCTTATTTAGATAGGGTTATGCACTGGCATTTTCCTGGGTTTATTGGTTAGAAATACATGTTTTTCAGAGTAATACATTCTGCCCCACCCATCTCTGGTCAAGGTTGGCCTTGTGTCAAAACTGCCCTTGCTGACTGTATCTACACTAGCAACTTAATTGTACGTCGGATTGTTCTGTGGCTGTGAGGTCAGCCGGCACCAAGCACCTACAGTCACAATATTAACATCTTGCAAGGGACAATCTTGGACTTATTCTCACTCCCATTGCTACAAAGAACTAGCTGAAACCATGCCTGGGACCTTTCTAAGCATTCAAAATATAGATTATTTTAGTAGCTGATAAACTGATATTAATTCATGACTATAGATGTAGAGATTGTGTAGTACAGACAGAAGGAAAGGGATATTTCTCTTATATGCATCTTCGTAACCTTCTTGAGGTGCAGGACAGGTAAGGTAATTGAGAGGTATGTGAAGAGCAGGAACACTCACAGTTAAAAGTGAGTTGACTATTGTTTTATTGCTAAGGTTGTCCAGAGTTTACAGAGATGTATAGAGTTTGACCTTCCACTTTAGGCCACTTGGCACTTGGAGGTAATGTGAAGACATTCAAAGTACAAATATCAGATTTAAAAAAAAAAAAAAGCCATGTATACTTAAAGCCATAGATACTAAATTTCCAAAGAAATCAGTAACCATTACTAAGAAAAAGCATCCTTCAACTCTTTCTACTTTCCTAGTCAGCCCTTGCTTTATGACTAGTAAAACTGCTAAGACATAACTGAGATGATGAATGAAAAATCTGTGTGCAAATGTTGCTTGTGAAGCTTTTCTATTTGATTTAAGCTGTTTTGGTGTGTCTCCAGAGGTGACACAATATTTGACAAAACAGGTCAAATTTGATTATACAGTAGAAAGGTGGGTTCTGAAGAATCTGTACTTTTCAGACTCATTCAGTACCGCTATGGCCTCTTCAATATTGCTGCAATATGAACAGTGATGTACTTGTCTGGTTACAGACTTTCTTTCACAGAGTTGGACAAGATAAACATTTCTGTGGAGGAATAGTGATGAGGATAATCCCACCTACTGGGATTATTCACTGCCCAGTGTATTATTACCTAGCAAAGACTTTTAAGGGATCTTTAAGCCTTGACAAAAATTAGCTGGGAATATTGAAGTCCTGATAGGGATCATAAGCAGACCAGGGTTTTAAAACCTATGCAGCAGCAAACTGTGCAGGGAGAGACAGGATCTCTTCTAAGAAAAGAACTTTCTGTGTGCCATACTGCTCTTTCTTATATTCTCAAACATAAAACTTTCAGAGCATAGTTGCAAGCATGACACCAACACCTCCAGACATCAAACCCACCCTTCTATCACCACTGCAGTTTTTCTGGGGTGCTGAGTAATACCCAGCATTCTAGGAAGGGTCATTAATGGTGAGATGGTCTGTGTTTCAATCACCTGCCTATCAATCAAATTCCTGAAGGCCAGAGTTCAATTAATTGATGACACCCTTGAGACAACCTAAGCAGTTAACAAGTCAGTGAGACTTGGTAGAAAAACAAGCAGTAAGTTTAAAAAAAAAACCAACAACAAAACCTCCCATAACTCTCATTTGCCATTTTGCCTCCCTATGATTTGTCTTTCCATTGCTGCCCTTCACTTACAAAGACAATGCATACTTTTCATGCAAAATGCATGGACGAGACACAGAAAAACAAGACATTTCAGACGCAGACATCCTCCCTGCCATAGATTCACAATCTTGAAAATGCCAAAGGTAAATAACCAGAGTTTATCACAGTCCTAATAACTAACTTCATTGTTTTCTTTTCTTCTTAGTTGCTTTAAATTATTTCCCCTTACTTCAAAAATTTTTGGTGAGTTGTGTTTCATATCCCCCTTGCGTAGGATTTTCTTTTGTATTGCTTTGATTTAATCCATTTGCTTTTTGACTTTTGATTGCCTCTGATGTAGAAGTCTGCTTCACTCATATGACACTCCCAAAAACCTCTGAAGTATGTAAGGACCACTTCCAAATACAGAATCACCTTCTTTTGTGGCAATAAATCAGACAAACACGGTTTTAACAAAAAACAAATCTAAAATGGTGAATTCAGTTTGGTTTAATCAAGATTGTTTATTTTGTCCTTACCAAGGTGAACATGGATGTTGATACAATATAGATATATGTAGAACTTACTGTTTTACTAAATGTTTATGTATATGTAGATGCTTAATTTTATGTTTACTCAGATGTGTTTAGATAATTAATTTAGCTTAATTATGCATCAGCTTGCACCAGGCTTTGCTTTTAGCTGAAAAGTAGGTTTCATTGATGCAACAGAGTTTGGTATTGCCTTATGATAAAATTACTCAAACTTACTAGTTTCTCCAGTTATGTATAACCATTCTGGATGACAAGTTTCAAGTGCAAATAAATCTTCTGACAGACCTATTTTGGTCTCAAAATGTATAATGAAAAATGAACTTGGCAAGTTGTCTGCAGTTGGGTCATTGTTAATTTTTTGAGCGCCTCTAGTCAGGGCGGCAAACAAAATATACTGGCAGTTGACCTTAGCTAAGGCTCTGCTATTTGGATACAGAGGCAATGCAAGCCTCCAGCACCTCTTGCTGAGTGAGAACTGAAGCAGAATTGCTGCCTAAACTGATCAGAATATAAAAATCTGTTTGAGGTGATTTGCATCATGGGTTTTATTCACAACAGCATGAAGCAACGTATCAGGATGGGTTGACCTGGGAAAGGCCAAAAGTTTTGCCGATTTTCTCACCAGCAAATCCCATGAAATATCCCACATCTCACTTTTTTGACCTGAGCTGTGTGGAAGGACCATATTCTTGAGTTGAGAGCACTACTAAATATCTTGAAATTGGACTATGAGAGACTAAGCTGTTGCTATACAGAACTGAAAGGAAACATATGGTTTTGGTACATATGTTTATTATAATAGCATTACAACTTTCCACTTACATTGATAAATGGGATGAGCTGCCAATTTGCTTATAAGCTGATTTGCAAATCTGACTACAACAATACGAATTTTAAAGAGCACACACATAAGTCAATTGGATTCATTGAGATGTATTGGGTCCCCTTCAGTCAGAAGTTACTAGTATTCTGGTCCCTTATATATTTTACATGTTCTAAAAGCTCTCCTTCCAAGAGGTCATTAGAAATCAACTGTTGGGATGAAGATACTCTGTGATATTTGGAGTAGTCCCTAGTTCACAAGACAGCTTCAGTCTTCTGCTCTCCATAGCTCTCTATATGATGCCAAGATTTTGGAGGAATTCTAAAAGCACAAACTTGTCTAATAAGCCACTTTCGATTTTCTTTTTTTCAATCAGATTTCATAGGGAAGGTCTCCCCTTATGACTGTTGTTGATTGCACGAAGTTTATTTTCAAATAATTGCCAGCAATTAAACTATGCCAGGGAGGCTCTTCAGAGAACAGAAAAAAAGATAAGGGGAAGCATATTTGGAGATAACAAAAGGGTGAACTGGAAAGAAAATACTTCTAAGATTGCTTGTAGACCAAAATTCTCTCTAGACAAGGCATAGATGGGAAAATACCAGTTATCTACTGGATATGAAGCTCAAGATTTGGACTTAGGCAACCATTTCTATACTACTGCAAGAAGTAGGTAAGTACCCAAATAAACTTATGACAAGCTCTTGGAGCTTCTGAAGATCATCCATGGAAGGAGGTTAATATTTTCAGAAGACCTGGAGACAGGCTGCAACCAAGAATGCAGTGAAGGGAACTGGGATCTTCTGAACTACAATAAAAGACCAGTGGTTTCAAAAAGCTTGTTTGATCAGAGTGAAAATGATCCAGAGGCTTAAAAAAAAAAAGAAAAAAATCCATTGCTCTAGTTTTCAAAAAGTTCCATTGCTTTGATAGAGTTTGCTGCCTTTCTGGCAGCTTATAAAGGCTGTAATATTGAAGAGAAGATTCAGGAAAGCAAAAATTCTCTGTCAGCCACACCTGACACAATCAAATGACAGAGGCAAGGCCGGGTATTTGTATAACACATGCAATGAATGTCACAGCTTCTTGGAGGACTGCTAGTGGGTCACCACACCACAGACATGGACAAAAGCCTTTCTGAATGCAGTGAATAGATGCATGCAGTAGTGACTGTAAGCAAGGACAAGTAGACTTCTGTACTGCTTCAAAAGCTTTGTGAAAACATTAATGATATGTGTTGCTTTGTGCCAGACAATCTTTCAGAAATTCTATTGATAGAAGACATAGTATAGAGCTTTGAAATTATGTTTCTATGATACATTTTGATTTTCCTTTCTCCCTTTCAGGAATACGTAGTGAAATAAAACCCTTGCATTTTCAAATTAATAAAAAAAATATCATGGACTGAAATATAGTGAGATTTTTTTCCTGGATTTCTTGGGGCCACACATTTTTATGAGGCAGAAGATCTTGTAAGCCTGCTAGTGCACCAGATGTGGGAATTTGCTTCTGATTCAGATCAAAATGATTGGGTAGAATCCAGAGTCCTAGTTGAGAAATGGCAGGCTTTCCTTTCTCTGACAGTTTTGAGTGTTTTCAATATGCTACCCCTACTCTTAGGAGACTGGTTTAGGTACTGATATCTATGACAGCACAGAATTGAAAACAATGAACCAATACTTTCCTACTTTTTTCTTTTATATATATATATATATTTTTATTTTCACTGTGAGGTCATCTACTCTTACCCATCAGCTAATTTGCTTCACACAAAGAATGAAATTATTAGCTTGATTTTCAGACATTTATTCCTGCAAGACTGGCATCTCTAACTCCCAAACTATTTGGCCTTTGTATTGTAATGACTCACTGTTGCTACCAGGGAAGACAACAATAAAGAATTTACGTCTTGTTTCCCATGATGTGATTATTAGGGCTTGTACATTTGTTTTATTCAGGTAGCTTCTGCATGCATCATACTGCTCTGAGATCTCTAGTCCTTATCTTGTCCCTCTTGTTAGAAATGGCATTTCTTCAGAAAGCATTTACTAGGTATTTTTGAGGGCTGTTTAGTTTGGACTGTATCATCTTTTCTATTTATTTTTTGTATGTGAGTCCTATGTTCCATTGTTTCAGCTAGTATGGGCTAACTATAAAATACATAGGAAGAAATTTTTTACAGAGAGAGTAATCAGGCATTGGAATGGCCTGCCTAAAGAGGTGCTGGATTCACCATTCCTGGAGGTTTTTAAGATGAGTCTGGTTGTGGCACTTAGTGCCATGATCCATTAATCACAGTGGTGTTGGATGAAGAGTTGAACTGGATGATCTTGGAGGTCTCTTCCAACCCAGCTGATTCCATAATTCTATGGGTACTTGCAGAACACCTTTTGCCACCCAGTACCACTTTCTTGAATTGTAGGTCGGAGCTCCTGTGAACATCGTGACTGAAGCAGTATCCCATTAAGTTCCCGTAGAGCATCAGTCTTGACCATGAAAAGAAAACCAAAATCCTTTCTGAGGTTTTCTTGTAAAGTTTCATTTTAAAAGTACCTGTACTGAATAATTGTGGTTTGTTTTAGTTTGCGTGGTGTGGTTATTGCACATTGCATTCACTTTCTTAGTAGGGACAGCCAAATATACTTTTATGTTCATTATTATGAAAAAAAAATGTTACTACCACAGATATCAATCATGTTTCTGAACAGTATATTTCAAATCAGTTTGTCCTCCTACCTATAGAGACAGAAGAGATTGTTTGATTAACTGTCCATTTATGATTCTCATTTTCCATTTTTTTAACTAGGACACAAGCTAACTTGTGCTGAGCATGTTGTTTGTTTTACAGTTCCACTCACACTGCCAAAATTTTGTTCGCTTTTATAGAGTTCAAAGGTAGATTTTCTTGGCGCTGTGGAAAATTGAACCTAAAAAGTAACAAAGACTTTTTTCTCTTTGAATCTTGGTTACCCCAAGCAATATGTGTTTCTGCATTCAATCAAAACAAAACTACAACAGGAGGGAACTTCTTGTGGATAACCAAGAGACAAGTTATCTTCCTGCCACAGCAAGAAGTAAAACAACTGAAGCAGCCCTTGTTTATGGGACAGAATCTTTTCCAGTTATACCTTTAGGCTTTGGCAGGCTGAGAGTTACACAAAGCAATATGAATGTCTCTGCAGTAAGCTACACTCGTTTTGAAGCATGTTGTTTCTGCAATTGGGCAAGAGTACTGGGACCAGTAAGGTGCAGCATGCAGAAAATAATGCTTCTCAGATTCATAAATCATGTTATTGTGGTTTAATATTTTTCCTATGTACATTGGTTTTAACAAAATTAATCCCAGCTGTTTTGTTAGAATGCCTTTTCTTGACTTTGGAAACAAAAGAAAATTAAGAATCCTTGATTTTAAATTAGTCTTGAATTTTAGTTTTGAAACATGCTTAATTATCTGAAAGTCTTGTCCTTTGTTCTTACTTAATTTCCTCCTGCTTCCTCTATTATGATGGGGTTTACTTTTTAGAGGAAATTCTTCCTTTCTTTTGCATCTAACTTTTTATTAGTTTACATTTTTATTTATTTTTAATATTCCAGCTTCCTTTTTAATTTTAGTTTAATATAAATGTATTTGAGAAAGAGATCCAACAAAATAGGTGAAAAAAGGTTTGTTTCTTTCTAAATACAGGGAATATTGTTTCCTTAAAACTCATTTTAACTTTTTTACATTTACCAGCAACAAAAAGAAGTAAAACTAAAGGCTTAAAATAGGAATGTATCTGAACTCCAGAAGGTTCTGATATTTAATTAAAAATTTTTTTTAAGATGAATATTTCATTGTCATTAGTTTTCCATTTAAAAAAGAATATATCCAAAATGTAATGCAGCAATTGGTGTACAGCTAAAACAGCACTCATGTATTTGCACTAAAATATTAGCCAAAGTATCAAAAATATTCTGTTCCTTTTCATATGCTGCTAAGAGACTACTCTGAGACCACCGAGAGGCTGCATTGAGACTAAAAAATTTGCTTCTTCCCCATTTCTGTTTGAAGAAATTAATGTATGTTTTTGTCTTGCAAAGAAGTAAAAAAGCAGATGCTACTCTTTTGTCTTGTGCCCCATTTGCTGATCACTAGAAACAGTGCTAGAAGTGGAATGCTTTCCTGTACCTTAATGCGCTGATGATAGGGAAGTGTTATCTCAAAGGCTGCCTCTCAACCTCTACCCCGTCACATTAGCCCAGATCAGCTTTGCAGCGTGCACTGTCAGTTATTGAGGTTAAACACTCTACAACTGGTGAAAAGGCTTTCTCGGTTAGGGGCCACCACTGTGAACTTTCTCATGGGCAGAGAGACTTTTAGGACCAACCTGCCCTTCCTATCTAGACCGAAGTGTTCTGTAACCTGGCTGGTGCTGGGAGAACTTGCTCAATGCAGCTGATGACAGTTGTCAGCAAAACTGTCCTGACTTCACAGAGCCTTTCAATGTCTTACTGCAGTTTTTTTTACTGGGTTGTATTGTAACATTTTTAATAAGACCTTCAGGCTGGATTCAGGGAAAGATTTGTTTCAACTGGCCAAGAACTTAGAGAAGGCATTTCAATTCAAGAGAAAACTCTCCAAATCCCCTCTAGCTGCTTACAGGAAAAACAAAGTTTTCAATGTCCTGGCCCTATGATTTCCAAAGTTAATATGTTTCACTCGAGGATCCAATTCTCCTGAATTCAGTGAAAAGTTTATATAGGTACCCAGCTAATTACTATCAATCCTATACCTTGCATCAAATCCCATGGTGCATCAAATCCCATCTGTGTTTTCTTTCTGCCCCTCTCAGGATAAAATTGCTGTGGTTTGTTCTCCCGTGTGCTCATCAGTTTCTAGGCTAAAAAGTCATGGTAATGGAAGTTAGGAAAATTATAGGGTGTTCAAATTCAAATTAAGATTTGCTTGGACATGACGTTGTCTTGCACAGGAATGATACAAGAGGTGATGATGTTGAATGTGGACTAGCTAGACGTAATGATGCTTTTGTTAGCATCCCTCCTCTCAAGAAGTATTCATTTAGACCTAGGTAACTTCAGACTCCATGTTTTTCTCTCTTGGGAATGATAGTAATGTTAGCATTTAAGGCGGACTTCTGATACTGGAAGAGCATCAAGTAGCGTCATAAGGGCTGGAAGCTTTTCCATGTGTGTTTTGGACAATGGCTCAAACAAACATTATGCATGTTTTTATAGATTGAATGTTAAACTTTAACTTTTAGTAGTTCTTAATTTCTGAGTACCTGATTTCTATTCTCTGAAGAGAGATGAATATTTACTCTGTAAAAGGTATCATAGAAGCAATTTGATGACTGTCCTCTCTTAAATCTGTGCCACAGGATAGTTAATACTTGTCCTTCACTTTTCTTCTGCTATTCCCATCCATTCCCTTCCCACAAACACACATCCAGCCAAACACTTTGTAAATTCTGCTCTGTAAGACATAATGATTGTTTCTCCCAGTGGCAAACACTCTGTTGACCAACTGATGTTGTCAGTGATATTTGCAGAACCATTTTACTTAAATTGCATCATTTTGATGTACTCTTTGCCAAGAGTACAGCATTGAAAGGAAGAAAAAGCAGTAAAAATTGTGCCTTTTGTGGAAAAGAAAAAAAAAAAGTAGGTGCCACTTTCATAAAGTCACCTGAGCAGGTAAAATTATAGTGCTTTAAAGCTATATTTCCCTGAAGGTCAAAAAAGAAATGTGTGCAATAGCTAAATATTGCAAGACCAAGATTTTTTCAACTAGTAAAATAGAAAAGTATGTACTACTAGGCTGCTGCTCAACTCAACTCATCCCCCATCAATTTCTTTTCCTGATAAAAATATTTTTATGCTACCAGGTTGTAGCTGTTTAGGCCTTTTCCATAAGCCAGGGAGTTTGAGATGCCTTATTATTGCTGGCAGTTTTAGCACTTCCTTCCTACTGCCATAACAGCAGAGTCTGTGAGGTTCCTCATTAACAGACGAGTGCCAGACACTGACACAGTGCAGAACTCAGCCTCAGGCTTCCCAGGCTTGTCCCCTTATTACTCAGGCAGAATGGAAGCTGTGAATTCACAATGATTTATATGAATAGTGCTAATGCAGTTTAAGTGATAAACTTTCCAAAATGGAATGATTCTCACTCAACACACTGGAAATAAAGGAGCATAGTGCAGTGTTAATTTGTCCCAGTTTTCTCTTAAAGCAGTTTCCATTGGATTATGTTCTCCTTGCAAACAGGAAAGAAAAGATGCCTTCTCTTATGCCACCTCACATATCGTGCCTGATGCTGTGAATTACTTCCCCTTCTGCCTGTTGGGGCTTAGCCTTAAAGGACTTGATTAACACGAAGTCAAATGTAACAGAGTTGTTCCTAGCTTCACACAAAAGGCTCACCTTGATTCTCTTTGATTTATTGTGTTAAAGAAGGTTGTAGCTCACTATAAGGCCTTGCCTTTATAGATCTCCATCTATGTTTTGCTTATCCACCAAACAAGTGAATTTGAGAACAGAAGTTGTTCATCTATGAAAACATAAGTCTCTTCAACATAAAGGATATGGTTTATATATGCCTCTAATTTCTTCCCACTCACAATTTAAAGTCCACCTCATCACACACTCCTGTTATGTGCTAGTGCCGTGACAGATTTAGAGCAACTAGTTTACCTGGATGGACTCCAGTCTCCAAGGGCCCCCAGGAAAAGGCTTCAAAAAATGTGATAACTCTTCCTTTGAAGGTGATGGGATACCGGAAGATTCACTTATCTAGTGTTTTTATGTAAAGTTTTCAGGTAGACCTAGGCCTTGGGTATTGCTAGTGAAGAATGGCAGTGTGGCAAACTGTGAACCCAACAGACTCTCTGTCCTGGTCTGAAAATGAAAACTATTAGAATAAAAGAATAGCAAATAATAAAGGGGTATGCATGCACTGACAGTTATCTTATAAGTATAAAAAGCGTGTCAGCAGTTTGCCCAAAACACATATTAGTAGGAATTAATAACTGACTACTTCCTGGTAATGAGGCTTTTTGTTTAAATGACTAACAACATCTAAAACATTCCTTATTTTCATTTTTCATGCCTTCCTCACTCCCTTCCTCAGAATGATAATATGAAGGAAAGCTGAGGAGCCAAAATGAGAAAAGTCCTAAACAGCAATCTCCATGGGCAGGTACATTCCTTTACCTTGAAAGGTTAAGTAATGTTGTTGGAGAATATTGGCTGATGGAGTGTGATGGTTTAAGTAAGTTCCCATAGGACCCATCAGACACAATTCTACTTTTTTCAGCTGTGAAATATATAATTGGTTTAGCTGAGAGGTTTTCTTTTGGAAAACACTCCTCCTTATTCCTTCCTGATCTGGATAACGAGGTTGACCATCTTGTAGCAACAGCATGAAAAGAACATTTATTTACTATCTACTGTAAAAGACTTCCTTTATTTTTCCTCAGATGAGTAAGTTTTTGGAGAGGCTGTAATTCACCATCTGACTCAAGAGGGGATCCTTTATGTGTCATGAGTAGCTTGATCAGACCCTCACAGTCTGTGACTTAATATGAAAAATGTTCTGCATTTTTCTGCAAATGTTCTGCATTCACCAGACCACCAGCAGTGTCACATCCAGAGCAGGCAGAAGAAAATGTATGATGCCTATCGCCCTTTTCTCCTTCAGAGAGGGTGAGGTGAAGAGGGTTGCAGAATGGTTAAAGACTTCTAATGACTCAAATCAGATTAGGAACAGTGTTTGCAAATTTCAACAGAGGTTTTTATTGTCCAGTCTTAATCTCCACTTTAAAATAGACAGCAAATAAAAGACAGAAAGATATGGCAAACTCGTTCACTGTAGGTGAATTCTTGGCTTCGACCTAATGGTAGTGAGGGGCAAGTTATGTAAGGGGACGTATGTAGTCACTGAATCTCATTTTGTGTTTTCAATTTAGAAGGCTTTCCTTAAGACCAGAATGTACAGTCCCCTGCTTAGATAGACTGAATCAGAGAAGAAAAAGGAATTGCCACTGCAGACTTGTGACTGGATTTGTAATACTTTAAAAAGAGCAATCCATTATAGACTAGAGTCATCAGAAGGAGCTGAAAGGATTATCTACTGGTTGAGGGTTGGGTTTNTTTTTTTTTTTTTCTTTCTTTTTTTTTTTTTTTTAATACAGGGTGTTTGGTACAAGGTTGTTAAGCATTTTTAGATGAACACTGGACAGAGTGACTCAGGCTGCCACCAAACTTCATCCATCTCCTCATTTACACCAGTAAATAGTGCTGCCCTCTCGTCTCACAGAATAAAAGGGAAGCATGTAGATTCCTGTGCTATTTACACAGAGAAGTCAGAGGTGTGACAAGACCTTGGAACTGGCATCTTGCCAGGGGAATGCACTTCCAGATGACCTAGAAAGAAATGGCTCTACAGTACCCTTATCTCTCACTTCAGAAATTTGAGAGTGACAAAGTAGCCCTGCAACTTTTAGGCTGGTGTAAGTGGCAGTAGTGAGTAGCCCATAATGACTTGGTTTTCAGTAGCAAAGGGATTCTTAACTTCTCTAATATTTTACCCTAATGAAAGTCAATGGAGCCTAGGCAAAATCCAGCTTTCCTCCAGCAGAAGACACCTGCATCTACTTGTACTGAATTTGGACCTACTAGTTTCATAAAAGCAAGTTTAAAATAGCATTAAGCCTCCTCTAATGCCCTTCTTTATGTTCCCTTTATAGTATCTTTGAAGGTTTTTTACACTTCACTTTTATTTCCTTCTTTTCAGATCTGCAGCATGGATAGATTTGCCATGACATTTCAGGATGATACACCAATTAATATGATATTACAAATTAAATATTTGGTGGAAGCTAACCCACTTTTATAGTTATAACCCTTTCATGACTTCAGTATGTCTCAAGCACTACCATTGACTCATTCATAATTCAGGCCAAAATCATCAGGGAAAACAGAAGCTATTTATTTAAGACTCGGATTCAACCTTTAGAATCTTTCATCTTGTGGAAGATGCTCAAGAAATACAAAGTAGCAACAGTATTTGTCTCACTCATTCACAAAGCAGGAGGGATTTCCAGTTTAATAATATACAAATGCTCAGCCACTGAAGTGAAGCAATACCTTTAAAGGCATAAGCATCTGTTACATACAATGTAAGAGTTATATTACAATACCCATGTAATTTGTGCATATACAATACCTCCAAAACCTTATTTAAAATGAGGATTTAGGGCCTTGCCTGATTGTCATTCCATTCTTTTTGAGTAGCACTTTATTTTAGACATGAGCCAATTGCAAACAGTGAGACCATTTGTGACATGCCTCTTTATTCTGAGTGAGAGTGGCAAAATCTAGTCCAGAAGGAGATAGTGCTTTATGAAGATTAACAAGGAAAAAAGGATAAGTATTTTTAAAAGGAAAACCCTCCTATATTAGCTACAAAGAAACTTTCCTTTTGCACAGTATCTTATTTAATTTCAGTAGGATGAGGCAGTGATAACATGATTCCATTTATCTTGATTTAATTTTTAATATGTTGTCTTAAACTTCCATTAAACACAGACAAGATAAACTTACTTAGTTCCTAAAACTATAAATTACCATAGCAAGAGTCCTTTATTGTTTGAAGTTACAGTTTAGATCCTAACTAATTTTAAAGAATTTCAGATTTAAATAGGGATTTATAACCCGAGCACAGAGTGTGAGATGCCATTCCCAGCCAAAACTTGCAGCATTTGTTCATATTGGCAGAGCCAAGTGGACAGAGTGGTGTAAAATACCTTTGCTCTGTTTTACTAATTACTACATGGCTGCCAAAGATACAAGCAGAGAGATAGGACTTCAAGGGATGTGCTGGTGTTAGACTGCAGAGTCTCTTTCTGAAATTAGTGAACATGAAAGGAATGTGTTGTGAGCTCCTATCTACTGTTTATCTATGAGGGCCCAGCAGATAGTGAGCTTGACAGTGAAATTCTAGCCCTGAAACTGATGAAATGCCAAAGTTTCCTTAGTCCCTGGGACCGCTCGGTGTATCTTTTCTTGCTTCATAAGGGAGTGACTGGTATTTGAGCACTGATAACAGCAATCTTTCTGGTGGTGCCGAGTTAGAAAAGACATTCCTCAAAAATAAACAGCAGAACAACTGGGCATTTTTTTTTTCCCCCTGGAGTGGCAGCCCATATGAGAGTCAAATAATACACCAGTTCATGAAGAAGAACAATTAAGCCCATGCAGATCTAAACACCCATTGCAGGATAAGAAAATTTCATTAATTTTGATATGTGTGAAACTAGAGATGAACATGATAAATGGGAGGATATGTGTTGTAGAAACTATAAACTTACAAAACCCATAAAATGAGTTATTTTATACATAAATTTGTAAAGTTCTGTTTGGGAAAGTTTATGACAATCATACTTAAGGTCTTGCTGTAGATAAAAGCAGACTCTAAGTAGCAAAATAAATTATATTCTTTGCTATTTTTATGTATCTTTACTGCTCTTTCTCTCACATATGCTGTATATAAGGAAGAAGATTTTCCTGCTGGGAACTGAAGTTTCTATTCAGTGATACTAAGTTGTATGTCCTCCCACACCTCCAACGTTATCTTACGAGAAATATACAAATACCAGTCAGTAGTTATTTTAAATTATTTTAAAAAAAAACTGACTAAAATATTAAATTTTGATTTTTTTTTTCAAATGTCCTATCCAATAATGTGAAATTAGTAATACTTGGCTTTTGAAATACATTTTTTCCTCAAATGTTTCATTTCCCTCTCTGCAAAATGTGGTTTGTTCCAGCAGAAACTAAGTTTTCACATGTTTTACCCTGGGCATATCAAACCATGCCTTTGACATTACATGCAGACCATGAGCAGTTGGGGAGAATCTCTAATAAGGATGCCGTGTTATCAGACCAACTTTAAGACTGCACGATCCCAAGTCCTGATGGTCTTCTGAGGCCAATGTCATCAAGTTGATCTGCCTTTCAGCTACAACCCCAGCTCCTCACCTCCACAATGAAGCAAAGGGACTGTAGGAAGTTGCTGTCGTATCCCCTCTGATCTACTTCTCCAGTTTCCCTGGGTACTCAGCTTGTGTCTCAGCCTCTCAGGCATGTTGAAAACCATTGGCTGTATCTCAGGGAATCACTTTGAGTTGCTCATCATCTAGCTGAGGAGGCACTGTCGGTGGTCTAGTGCTTATATACTTTTGTCATGCACACGGGTACAAATAGGCCATCTATTCTACTTTGCCAGACTGAATACTGATACATGCATCTCAGTCAAATACTTCTTCTACCAAGTAAAACTGTCATCATAGGTAACATGAAATATCTGGAGACACTGTCAAATATGTTTCGATCAAGGGTATACATAACTCTAGATCTGTCGGTTCTGTGTCTTGATGTTTTATTGGAAATTAATGTCAAGGATGGTAGTAATGGCAAATACAGGCATAGATTATCTGAAAATGCTTGTGACAGATACACAAGAAGTTACATGATCATTTCTAACGCCAGTTATTTATTCCAAAATGGTCCTGGGAAGCTCTGTCAGCTTACTTTTGTAAAATATGAATCAAATACTGAAACATAACATTTGTATGTTTACTCATGTATGCTTACTTGAAATCTTTAACATTGGCAAGTGTTTCAGCTTTTAACTATGTAATGCTGCCCTTCCCCATACTTTGGCAAATTAAACAAATTCATTTCCATAGCAGAAGTAGAATTAAATAAAAGAAATATTTAAATTTTGTTTTGTTTACTGTAAAATCACATATACAGAGCATTATTTCATTGCAAAACTGGTTAGTATCTGATTTTATTGAGCAGTGACTGGAAGATGCTGTATTTTGCCAATCTTTTCAACATCCTTTACCTGAGATGAGATTCATTCTAATTCTTCCAATTGGTCTCTCAATTTAAAGTGTTTCAGTGTTAGCAAGTGATCAATGCAGATAGACAGGTATCTTTGAAAGCCTCTGGAAGGTCTTTCCATTAACCTAAATTTAAGATTGGTCACTAGTAGCTTTTGGGGAGGATGTGACTCTAAGCAAACCAGGTTTAAATTTAAGATCAAAATGATAAAGTGAAGCACTTCAGCTTTAGCAATTCCCCACTGAATATTTTCCCTTAATGGTACCCCTAGAAATAAACCAATTGTTTTCTGAATGAAAACCAAAATTCAAACCTGTTTAAACCAACATATTTTACTAAATACTATTCTGGGTAATGACAGTGCATCATCATGAAGACAAAATTTTGGCTGAACATATGCACCATCAAGCCAATTTTATTTAATATAAAATTCCATTTCCATACTAACTTCATAGCACAGAAGGTCTTTAGTTGTAGTGGAGTTACCTGAGTATGAAAATGATTTGGAGAAAGAAGAGAGAAATATTATTATGGTATACAAACACACATACATATATGTAGGTAGAGTTGTACATGTATTAATGTATGTGCACATATATAATATATAAATACAAGTTCATATACATCTATGCAGGTACTTACTTTCTGTTGTAACAGCTGGAAAGGTTCACATAGCCAGACAAATGTATGACCAATGGAATTTTTAGCAGCCAGCGATAATATTTCTTCAGATTATGAAACTTTCTTCAAATGCCTAAAAATTACGAGTTTATCAACGTTATAAAAACCTTAATGACAGAAGAGCAACTTCAAAAAATATCTGTTCATTCATTGGCGAGCATTTATCACTTTCTGACTAATGCAAAGCTTATCCACTGGCAGACTCAACAATGTTTTCTGACAAAAAACACAACTTTTAAGCATTTAAAATTTTGTTAACTGACCTGTAGGTGAAATTATCAGCAATTTATGTCAATATAGAACATGATAAATTTAATGCACTGAGGTCTACTTTACTTTTTCTATATGAAACTGAATTTCTAAAGTACAGTCCTGGGTTATATTTGTAAAAAAGTCATCAATCTGTTTATATCCATAAGCAAATTTACTAACATTTACTTTGCTATTTGGGTGTATGAGAAGCACTTTATTATTAAACTTCAGAGTTACAATTAAAATGTTGATGTAAATAAAAAATATTTTTCTTTCAGAAAATATTATTTACAGTAAGAAAAACCAACCAATCAAAAAAAACCCACCACAAAACAAAAACAAAACAAACAAAAAATCCACAAAAAAACAAGAAACAAACCCAAAGAAACAAAGAAACAAAGAAACAAACAAAAAACACAAAACACAAACACACAAAAAAATCCACCAAAAACCCCACCAAATATTGGAATCTCATAGACCTTGAACAAAATTAAGCTTTTCTTTGTAATGGAGTATACTCAGAATTTAACACATCTGAGGACAAATCCATGAAAGACTGATCATTTTCCCTTCTAAATGAAGTATTTCCTCTCCATGCTAGTCAAACAGTAGTGTTGCTTTAAATTTGCAAAGAGTTGCATAAATCAGTTTCCTGAAGAAAGTTTTTACTTCTAAAACATAAAGTGCCATGATTCTTCTGAAAGGAATCTCCTCTATAGAAAATGTTTAATCTGCATTGTTTAATAGTATTTGTACATACCACACCAACTTTAAACATTTCCCAGACAAAAGAGGATTTCATAAGGACAAAAATGAATTATTTTGCACAACACTCATATCCCAAATCATTAATTCCCCTTGTTACTTTTATTCACTTGCCATCTTTGAACAGAAAATACTAAATCTGCCTGTTATTTTTGCTACAGTTCTGTGGTCCCTCTTTCCCACAGTTTTATGTGCAGTCCAGAAGGCTCATAAAGGGTGCAAATAATCGAGTTTACTGTTTAAGTGATGCATTGATGAATTAGCAAAATTGTTTCTGACGTGAGTTGACTTAGATGTGTATGTCACTTTTATTCCTATGCCTTCAACAGTGGTTGTGTAGTCAGAGATCTCTTAGTGCTAGTCTATTACCTGGTAGAAGACTAAATGTGATGGGCAGAAAATAATTTCTGTTACTTGATGGGAATTCGAGAACGCTTTCCTTTCAATTCAGAGACCTGTATTTACTGATAGGGCATTAAGATCTACTAACTGGAGAGATGCAAATGCTGCAGCAGCAAGAGAGGACAAAGGTGCTCTGACTCAGGCAAGGGACCAAAATGTGTAACTGAACCATACTGTGGCAAAGTGAAACTACCCCTTCAGCACTCCCATGTGCTTCTGAGACATCTTTCTCCTTAAAAAGAAACGGATGCAAAAGCAATACTGTATGAAGCAGGCTAACACAGCAGAGAGGAAATGCCTACATAGAAGTCACTCAATAGAGATGCAAGTACACCTGAGAGTGGTTTGGCTCTACCTTAAGATATAAAATGCCTCTGGAGATGCATTTCCCTCTCTCTCTTCACAACATGTCTAGGTGTCTGTTCTATATAATTTACCAGACTAAAATCACTAATATGGGATAAGACAAACTCCATCTTTGCTGTTGGGCCAGTCTGGAGTTTTCAGTGTTTGTTCACCACCTTTACTCTCAGATTGTCATGTAAAAGAATTCCAGAGCATATTTTCATATTATTTATTTCCTATTGAATCATATGCCGTGGGAGAACATGAACTTAGGTTTATTGTTCCCAGTAGCAGCAGCAGTAGACATGAAAATGATAATATATCCATTTTTTGAGGCAAAGAAAAGTTGTGGACAGCTAGCTATTTAAAATATTTCAGAAGACAATAATTCTCCTAGGGAACCTTGAAATGGCCATAATTACCAGTCATAGATTAGGATTCAAGAAAGCTACACTGCTGTTCCAAGCCCCTGAGACTGGAAAATTGTTTTCCCTTCCAGATTTGTACTAGTTATTAGAGGAAGATAAGAAAATATGAAGGAAAGTAAACATAATGAAATCTCAGGTTGCAAAGAAAAGTAAAATTGAACAGATTCTTTAGAGAAGATGTCAGCTTTTCCTCACAGGAAAAATAGTTTGGGATATATAACACAACCTGAGCACTACGGAAACTGGTATAATATTTCCTGTTCTGATTGACCCTGGAGAAATTCATTGCAGACAGCTGACCACTGTCACAACCTTTGGCATTTTATAAACTGAAGTTTTTCAGTCTAGCTGCTTATTGCAGAATTCAGTAATTTATTTAAGAAAAATAAAGTAGTTCATTAACTTCAAGGTTGCTCTCAACTGTTTTTACCTTGTTGATTTTCAAGCCACTTTCAATATTATTATTATTATTATCATTATTATAGCTTCACACATTACCATAGTAAATATTATCTTTGGGTGAGGATAATGATTTTTGAGTTCTGCTTATTTTCTTCATTATCTTCAATGATACAGTTTAAAACTATAAGGTGGGGGAGACATATATGTGTGCAAGTACCACCAAAGTCAATAGGAGTCCTTCGTGTTTGTGCAAAAAGTTAAACTCTTTACCAGCACACATTTGTCAGAATTCTTTGTAGCAGAGTGAAGGTACTGCAGAAGTGCAAGATTCCTGTTGACAGACCTTCACAAAAAGCATAGCAAATTAAGAGAACAGAGTGTTGCACTTTCAACATCAATCATTTTTTTCCCTTGAAACTGATAGCAAATAGAACCCATTGCTGTTTGGCTCTGCTTGATAAAAAGGAGGCATCTGGTATCATCAGTATTTACTCTTGACTACTGAATAGTTCACCGCCATGAAAACGGAGCACCTGGCCACTTCTGTTCACATCAGATGAGATATGCTCCCCTGGGTCATGCTCTAAGGATTGGCTACTGTTTCCTTGAACCACCATTCCCAAAATGACGAGATCTTTCTCCTGACCTTTTAGCTGACTTGAAATATTTTTTCATCTACATGGCTCCCAGCTTAAATTGTTTGTTTGATCAGCTCTCTTTCTTTAACCTTCAGGATTATTTTACCACACTATGTACATATCATAAGGCTTTTGGCCACAACTAATAATAGATTTAGAGAGAAAATTTAAAGGGTTTTACCTCTAAATTGTCCAAATTCCCTGCCACTGCGCTGTTTTCCCTTACTCCTTGACTCTAGTCAGAATATTACAGAATGTGATATATCAGGTGTATGCTTCTTCTTGTCCACAACCCTCCTCTTCCTTAGGCCAAATGACCTCCAGTCACATGAGGACACTATCAACTCCTTCTAACCCTCTGCAGTATTGAATATTGAGGGCAAGACCAAGAACATTGGAAAACAGTGCATACGTTTTGTCATATTTTGCAGTTCTCCCTTCACCTTCTCCCTATCTGTTTAGATGGCAAACTCTTTGCTTCTCAAGTTTTGCCTACTGTAAATCATCTAATACATTAAATGTATTAGTAGAGAATAAAAACCACTGCATTTGTAATCAAAAGGAGTGCTGAATAACTTTCTGGATATTTTGATAAAGCAGAAATACACATTTTCCAATCCACTTAATCTTGGACGAAAAATATTTAGTTAGGTAACTATGTTGTGGGTGCTGTCCCATTTAGGCCCAGATATCTTGCATTCTCTTGATGACAAATAAGAGTTCAAGCTCATTTCATCAGCAAGAGGTCAGCTATCACTGCTCAAGTGGCTGATAGCCATTAGCCTCATGGTGTCACTCCCAGCTCCTTATTGTCCTGGTCTTGTCAATAGTGATATCCTTGGCTGGTTATCTGCCTGCTTTTCCAGTTGCAGGTCTTCTGCATTGCACTTGGATTTTCTCCTAAAACTGAATCAGAGGACACTTGTCCTGTCTTCCCAGAAGTATTCAGGAAACCAGTCAGGAATTTGTCACGCAAACTTTTGTGTCAATAATATTCATTTACATAGAGGTGAGTGGGCAAAATCCCTTTTCCAGTGAAATCGTAGGAAAACCCCACAATTTCACTATCAGAGGAGGCAGACAGTCAACTCACTATTACTAGCCATGTGAACACTCCAGTTTCCCCGGCAGCCCTGGTCCCCAGGGCGTGATGGGAATTATGGTGCTGCGGCAATGGCAGCACAGACTCAGGTACATCCTCACAGGCCCAGTGCTGCCAAGCTCCTTCCTTCCCGTGACCGTCTCCGCTGCTCCTCAAGAAGAGAGCAGAGGAGGTACAGAAGCAAAATAGGCCTTGAGCATCTCTGAGCCTATATGACCCCCCATCACCTATTTCTATAAAAGGTGTGATACTTTGCAGGGTAAGGGACATTCATCCCATGGGGAAGATGATGTAGCCGGGCTGGGGTTCCAGCAAGCACCCTTTTGTTGTATGACTTTTTGTGCCTGTTTGTTGCCCTGCAGGGTATTGTGTAGTCCAATGGCAGAGTCCTGGAGTTTTTCTCACAGATGCAGCCCCTCTTTGAGCAAACTGTCAGTGTTTACAGCCTCATAGCCTCTTCGTCTTTCCTTAGTTGATAGATTTTCCTTATTGGAGGAATGTGTCACCTCTTTCCCTATCCCACAGACTGACACAGTGAAGATTCCCTGTGCCCCTTGAAAACAGTGGAAACAGACTCTATCCACTTAACTCTCATGTTTTCTGAGTTTATGCAATACTTCATCACCACACTTACAGGACTGAAATTAGCCAGCAGTTATTGTTTGCATTATTACAGGCAGCTCACAGCTAGGGAGTCAGTATGTGGTAGCCAAAGTATGCACTTTGCCACCAATCACAGGTGGTGACAATACAGTGTACACTTCACTGCCTGCTGTCATCACTCTCAACAAGACATTTCAGTGGTGTTGAGCTTTGAAATCAGATTTCAAGGCGACAAGAGCCCTTAGGATTGTGGAATTTAAAGTCAGTCTTTATCTTCAAAGCAGCCTGCACAGCTAACATGCCATATTTTTGTTTATGCTAGGACTATATCTGTAATCCTTGAGATTTGCCAAACTGATTGCAAGGTAGCCAGGGGGGAAGGAAAAAGGAAAGAGAACAGAGAGATTTAATCCGGGCTATATTTCCAATATGTTGTCTATTAAAGAAGTTTGCCTTTGCTACATGAGGACTGCAGAAAGGCAGATCTGTCCAGTGCTCCTGTGGCACTGACATGTTGAAAGGCACATCACAGGCACGTCAGTTCTCTGTCTCCACAGGGGAGCAGGTTCTTTCTTCTCTTGCTTTTTTCTGTGTTGGTTTTGAAGCCTTTCACCTCTTCTGTTGCTATTTTCAAAGGATGGGAGGAAAGATAAGGTTACAAGGCAGTTTGGACATGGTTATGTGGTCCAGTCCCTGGTCAATGCACAATGGGGCATGGAAAACCAAAGTAAAGGAAGGGAAAGGAGAAGTCAGGACTAGCTGGAGACACAGTTTTGGAATTAATTTTTACTTACACTTGTGAGAATTCACACCCTTAACTGAATCACACAGCAATCATGAAATTAATGGGAGAACCATGAGAACGAAACTATTCCTTCAAAGGGGCATCCTGGCCCCTTATAGATGCATTTGTGTGGAACATTGACATTTGCTTTTACAATATGGTACATTATGTCCTCCACAGGGAGATCTGGACCAGTGAAGTGTGGTGGTGCTCAGGTACAGCCCACGCTTGCAGTGTCAGTATCCTTATTGGCTTATGTTCTCTCTAGCCATGACATATAGCCTGGATGCCTCTGTCTACCCATCAAGAGAAGGTGCCTCTAAGATCTATCCATCTTAGAGAAAACCATAGGTTCAGAAGCTGAAAGAAGAGTTTGGGAAACTTTGTTTTAAACATCAATGTGTTAGTTTTGCTCAGAGTCAAAAAAAAAAAGGTGTTAATATATCAATTAGCTCTTTTGTTGACATCTTTGACAGCCCAATCTGGAATGACTTGAATTATAATAAGGCATTTTATTAAATTCTGTTCTACTTTTTCTACAGTCCTTGTTTGGATAGAGGAGAAGAGCTGAGCTCAGGGTGCCCGGGTGTCCTTCTGCCAGACCACTCTGCCTTCTGTAGTTATAAAACCTCGGTCAACAAACATGTCGTCAGGAGATTTCACTGCCAGTGAATTTCTCCTCCACACCATTGAGGCCAGAGGGATTTCTCTATAAGCAGAAGTTGTAAAAATGAAACTTTAAAAACAAATGAATGTCTACATTTCATTTGGAAGTTAGCCAGGGGACATACAACTAAAGTGAAGAGCCTGGGCTGTTAGTGACGCAGCAAGACAGAAGAAGTTAGTCAGCAGTTGCCAAAAATTTTACTAGGGAAAATGTGCAAAAATCCCCTTAATCTGAAAGTGGCAAAATGCCTCAGCACTTTGGCAATGATATTGAACACAGAGCAGCAAAGTGTTGTCCTTCACTTATCTCTGCTTCTAATTCAGTCATTTCATTTACTGTGTATTTGTGTACTGTGCATTTTTATGGGGATCTGCCGGATTTAACTGTTACTGGTTTGGCTGCTGCACTTAGTGTCATGCAGCAGCACATCACACATGGGAATAATTTTAGATATGCCTTTTTTATACAAGTGGATATGGCTTTTCTGTTTGCTTTGTCATAACCTGGGGTTACTCTGAAATACCAAAATAATTGCTGCTAAAGGAGGAAGTCAACCCCTCTGCTCCCTGCAAACAGTCTCTGCTCTGTGGTGACCACTGGGGCACCTGATTTGTCTTCATACAGCAGGCAGCAACATAGGGACTGTCTTCAACCTTCCTCCTTGAGATGCCTTGATGTCCCAAGAGCTCATTGAATGATTCTCCCTAACAGAAGAGAGGAGAAAGACAGATACCAGCAACATCTCCTGTGACTTAGTCATTCAGAGCACATTTAAATGACTTTGGGTAGCCCAGAGCTGGCTTATTACAGTTTCTAAACTCAACCTTAGGTCACGCCTTCAGAGCATGGCCAGTGTCCTCTGGTTTAATGTCCAATTGTACATGCTTTTCCTTTGGCTTAGTGAGTAAGACAACCTCACACCCTGGCAGCAGCTCATTTATGGTGGCCAGATCTACAGTGGTCACAGCCAGCACTTCCTTGTAAGTGGCCCTGAAGTGGAGAGCAAATAGTGATAGAAAAAACCTGTGTGCCAGTTTTGAAAGGTTAAGGAGACATTTTCACACAGTCTCAGGTTTGGCTATTTAGTGGCATAAATAGCAGCAGAGTTAGGTCAGCACAGAGTCAAAAAGAAAGTCAGACTGCACCGTGCTGATCAGGAAAAGTAGGTTATTTTCTCTTTGCACAGTCCATGCTAACTGGATCTCATGTGAGGCTGCCTCTGGCCACCAACAATGTCATAACTTCAGCCTCTCGTCACCCCTCACTGCCTTCCAGCATGCACTGATGTCTGCACTTCTGCAGAGAGTCTCTCTGCAAAGTACCCTGAGGAAATCTGGGATGAGTAGGCTAAGTCCACACTTGGAGAGCTGATAGACCTCAAAAAGACAGATCTCAGACTCTTTAAGGAATGTCAAGGTACTCTGTGAATAGATTTGACCTGACTAAAGTCAGTGGCAGTTTTCTATTGACTTTAGCAGGAGCAGAATTTTATGTCATTTATGTTCAACATTTGCCCCTACACACAATCTCCTTGGAGAAATGTTGCCCTGAGACAGGAGCTGGCACGTGAAACTTCAGAAGAAACTGATTTATGAAGAAAGAGAGAACAAGTTCAAAATGGCAATAATCAATAGAAACCACACATGACCTTTAATGATAATTTTCCTTAGAGGGTGTTGTTTCAAAAAGGTTGGCCTCACCTGTGAGAAACACAAGGGAACTGTCTGGATAAAGGGGAAATTTTTAGTGGGAATCCCTCAGCCAACCACTCTATTACAGATGCTCCCAAAAGCTGCTACATCTGCTACTTTGGAAAACACTTCTTCCACATCCTCTGCTATGGTGCCAATGCATACTCTTGGGAAATGGATAAAAGCACACTCCAGACTTTCACATGTCAAAGTGGGAATAATGATTCACTAATTAATCCCTCCTCAACAAAACAACACAATTACTTGAATTAAAAAAAAAATTAAAAAAAAAAAAAAGAAGCTGTAAACACTATTAGGATTTTTTGCAACACCAGAGAAAAATGGGAACCATTCTAAAATTAGGTATATGGGTACAGTGGGAGCAATATCCTGCAGCATTACCCAAGATATTCATTTCTTTTATTGGGATTTGTCTCATGCATGTAACTTATTAAAGAAAAAATAATTAACTGAACACAAAAATTTGCTTTTTAACAGTGCATTTGTGTTAATCCTATTTCAAAAACTTGCTCAAGACTTGCATTATCAGGAAAAGAAAAAACAAACAAACAAAACCAAACCACAAAAAAACCAACCAACCAAACAATCCCCCCAACCCTTACAGCCTTTCTAGGGTCAAATACGATAATCAACAAAAACAAGTGTTGGTTGTGCAAATTAAAAGACTGGAGGTACTCTTTACTTACTCAGTCAAGTTTCTCTTAAGATTTCAAAGCATTCTGGAGAGGAAAATACATGCAACAAGATTGTTTGGGTCAGTGCTTCTTTTTTTAGTATTCATTTTCTGTCCTCCTTTTACTGGCTAATTTCCAAAGTGTGGGCCAACATCTTGGAGCCCAAACACAGCCTGGAGAAAACAAGCCATGCAAGGATTGCTTATTTTGGTGCAAAAATAATGAATTTTGTCTGGGGAAAAGAAAAAGGGAGTCTACTTGTTGCAGCATCTCACTCTATCCTGCACAGAAGGAACAAAACAGTCATCCATCTTGTTCTAACATATATAATCTAGAATATGTTTATGCTTTCTCTTTGCTGACAACTTTAATAAGTAGTTGCCCGACAGTCTTAAATAGAAAATAGAAAATACTACACTTCTGGGCTCGGGTTTAACCCTTTCTCTCCAGCTTTTCTGCAACAGCTTATTTTGGGAGAGGGGGACCACTTGGGATATTCCCGTCCATCATGCTGTTGTTGATATCCCTACCTGATGACAAAGAAACCACCCACCATTGCAGGCCTCTCTGCATACAAAAATTACTGGCCTATCCTTCAGTCCAGTGGAGAGGGCTGACAAGACATACTACACTCAAATGTAAAACACATGGCTGCAAAACACTTAGTTTCCTGGCAATAATTAAGAATGCTACTTGGCAGGTTGGCAGCCACATAAAACAACTGTTAGTCAGCTTTAAATTTATTACTTTCCCAGCTTATTGAAATGAAACCCATATTATAAACGTATGTATGAAACAAGGCCTCAGATGATGAAACAACATACACATGAAGTCAAAGCAGAGGTAAACTGTCTCAGGAGAGCTTTAAAAAGTTGTGTCCTAAAGCAAAGTCCTGAAACAAAGTACACCTTCTGGTGTGAGCCACCTGAAAGCTCACCTGCCTCTTCTGGTTTACTGCCATCGAGCAGATGAAATAGCAAAAGTGTCAAAATGCTTCCTAATTTTTGTGCAAAACAAAACAGAGAAAAGGTAATTGCCATAAAGTTTGCTTTCACCTTTACAATTGTCTAGGGAGGGCTGCCTTGTGTGGGATATATGCACGTAGGCAACCTTATGAGGTCCCTTGAAACCTCTGTAAATGAAATAAAACAGTTGCTTGCCACATTTCTGCTCTCTCTGTGCCATTTTGCCTGGCCAGTGTGGCAGCCCAGCCCAGCACTACTGTCCCTGTGGTCCCCACGATCATAATCCCTTCCTTTTGCTGACTAACAGGCATCAGCTCTATCCTCCCACACCTTCCATCTTTTTGGCTGGCCCAAACAGTTCAGGCTCTTACCATCCCTCTTCATGAGCCAAACTCAGCATTCCTCAGCTTGTCTTAGAAAAATCTGATCCAGCTTGACTTTGTTTTGGAACTTCTGAGAATGAACACAGGCTTCCAGGGAAGGGGACAGCGGCTTCTCCTGAGCCATGTGTGAGTCTGTGGCTGTCCTGCACCCCAGGGCTGTAGGGCATTGCCCAACTTAAAACACTGGAAGAAACCAAACTCCTCTGGGTGTCCAGGCAGTGGATTCAACTGCAGCACAACATCATTATACACTTTTTTCCTGCTAGAAAAATAAAGGGGGGGATTTATGATTATCTAGCGCCTGCTTTTAAGGGTCCTGAAATGATTTCAAAATTTAGATCCAAACCCCGTAAACACTTTGCCATATGACTGACTTGACTTGCATGAAGCAACACTTGCCGGCTCTCTTTGAGGTTTCTTGTAAAGGAAAGCTGTACATGTGCTAAAGTGTTTGCAGAATCAGCTTCTTGGAGCTAAATTCTCATTTTGAATAGTTGAACTGCTCTTCCTGAAGTCACTGGCCTCTTGGGGACATTCAAGTTTCTCCTGGAGTGGAAGAGCTTTGGGTGTTTGGGCTGCAGTAAGCCAAGGCTGCACTCTTTGCTGCTCTGAGGCATTCCCTCTGCTCTGCCAAGAGGATCAGAACAAACCTGACTGCACCAAGACTGACTTTCCTGGTGAGTAACCATTTCCAAGGGATTAATTGAGCTGATATTACCTTATGGGTACTGAAATCAAAGGTAAACTAGTTCTCAGAAACTACATTCAGAAACTGCCTGATCATCTGTTTACAAGTTCTTGACAGACTTTCCAATGGAGAATGTTTGTAGGTGATTGAGATAGACATCAATGCATGTTCCTAGGAACGGCATATGGAATTTTTCCTGAAGAGTTAGTTCCTATAGCTTGGTACAGCCAAGAAGCAATATCATAGTATGTATGTTCAGTTAGTTTTGCTACTGGACTGAGATATGTTTTTAGCAGAAAGTCTTTACCATAAAAATTCTCACCTATGTTGGACTATAAATGAAACCTTTGTACACATGTGTAAAAATTAAATGTGCCAAAATCCTAGGCATATTTCAAAAAAAGCTTTAAAAAAATCAGAATTTGAAAATACTGAGTTAAGAGTACTTTTCTGTGCATGACCACAAGATCCATCCTGAATAATGGAAATTCAACAAGGTTTATCAAAACCAGTGTGCATCTGTGGAATGTCTTCACATCAGTGAAATGCAGCATTTCAAAGAGAAATACTTTCATGAAGCATCTTGTGTGATTATTTCCAAACAGTGAAGCCAACAATGCATCAATTTTTCCAGCAGAACACAAAGAGCAAATCAGTATTACAGAAACATTCAGCAATCATTTTGTCCCTAACAATTTTTTACTCTTTTATAGTTAATGCCATCGACCTATCCCAGAAAGAAACAATTTCACAGAAGTTGTGAGCGGTTTGAAACAGGATTTTGCATCACAGGCTGTGAAATAGCAAAAGACACCCAAAGTCTAAACCACACTGCTACTGTTCTCCTAAAACATTACCAAAATGTGTCTTCTTATGGACAGTGTGAGCACCTAAACACACAATAAGCATAAAACCTCAAGGGAGGGAGTAAATATTGTCTGCTTATAAGGAGGATATATCTCAGTAGTCAGGTGCTAGATGAAATGGAGTAGGTGCAGGAATTGTAGGGAAAAGATGGATATATAGGGAACTAAAATAAGAAGGCTGAACATTGAAGGAAGCAAGGGACAAATTACAGGGTAAGGAAAAGGCAAAGAGGAAAGGGAAGAATAGAGAAAGAACAGAGGAAGAGAACATAAGGTAAGAGAATGGAAAGGAAAGAAGGAAGAAAAACTGTGGTTGGGGCTCAAAAGGAACAACATAATAGAAAATCCATTCTAGGGGAAAAAATAGAAAAGGGGAAAAATAGCATGAGAGAGTTGTAAATTGATGTACAGGGTGGGGTTTTTTCTGTTTGTTTGTTTGTTCGTTTGTGTGGTGATTTTTTTTCTTTTGTTTTTTTATGGGAGTTTTGATTCCAGGATATGACAAAATAAAAAAACCACACAAACATTTTCTAGGGATGCATATATATACACTTCTGTATAGATAGGTGCATTTACACCCAAATGGACATCTTGAGCAGCCTATAAAACCATACCGTAATCCCCTCCAAAAAACCATGGCTGTTAACTGTGCAGATGCACACATGGTTGTGGTAAATGGAGAGCACTTGTGATAGACAGTTCTCGGGTGCTTGAAAGATACTGCCCAGACAACTTTCATCCCTTCTGGTCAGTCTACTACAGTCAGAAAAGCACAAGGAAGAGGGCAAGAAAATCTGGAGAGGAAAAGTTTGCCCAGAGGCCTTCATATTCGCATAAGGAGGAGAGAGCAAAAGTAGTCATAGAGTAAGTATTAATTAAACAACATACATGGAAAGCAAAATGCAACATGACAGAAAGAGGAACAGAGAAATTTTTGGATGCATAGCAAAACCATTCTTGTTCGCTATATGCGAAGAAACACGGGAAATGATTGCTGATGAATCTTTTAGGAAGAAATTTCTTTGGGCCAGTACATAGACCCGTATGTTGAGATGATATGAAAAAAAATCCCACCAAACCAATTCCACCCCCAAATCCACAGTGAAAACAAAGAAAGAAGGAGAGAAATGAGGGAAATCAAACCAGTACAAAACCAGACTAATTTCTCCCCTGCTTTTTCTCATATAGCTGAAGCACAAGACAGTTTGCTGAAACACATTTCTGATGCAATTCGCTGTTTTGATTTTTGAAAATTTTTTTTCAATTTTGGCACTTTGGTCTGAAATTTTTCAGTAACCTCCCTTCACCTATGAAATGAAAAGTTAAGTCTTCTTATGAAAGGTGTTGAGGCAAAAAAAAAAAAAAAAAAAGTCCAAGTTAAATTTAAAAAAAAGTTGATACATTTTTCCCATTTCTAATTACTAAGACTTGTACTCATATGTGCTATTGAGTCATGGCTTTAGGTGTTGTTTGGTTTTTTGGGGGTTTTTTTTGTTTTTAAAATTAATGTAGCCCAATCCAGACACTAACCTTGTGTGTGTATGTGAACTTTTTTTTTTTCTTTTTCTCTAAAACTCCTTTGTTGTGAGGAAGAGGAGTTCTAAATTCAGCCTGCCTCCTGAAATTTCTGAAGTTCCCTCATCTGATACAGGTTCAGTAAGCTTTCTGGCAAGTTTCCTGCTGTCAACTGAAGATCCAGTCAGTAATGGTATTCTTTTAAAATATGTCAAGGGTAGAAGTTTTATGATGTACTGTACACACATGCTACTAAAAATTTGCAGCAGGGTGAGTCATTTGTAATGAACTTTTTTCACTTTGTGAATTACCTGCACACTGCCTTTTTTTTTCCTGATCTGATTTATTATTTGCTGTTTGTTTGCAATTTCCATTGCTAATTTTTGGTTTGCACTTTTTTCTCTCCACCATGTTTTAGTTATGAAATTCTGGCAATAAAAATTTGAAATGGGACCTTTCAGCTGGATGTTTGCTTTGGGTTTGGGGTTTACATTTCTGGTGGGCATGAAATGATAACTCAATATGAATCAGACATTAGTTTTCTATATTCCATGAAGTTTACCTCCATCTAAGAAAACGCCAAAAGCACAACAGGGCCTAATCAAAACTTTTGCTCAGGTTTAAAATGGAGTTTCAGCTTTGCTACAGACAGTTTTTTTCCTAAATTTTCACAAATTGCCCAGTGGAAAGTTATCTCCTGTTTTCTTATCCTGTAAAGATTCCCACAAGCAAAACACTACTTTTTCTTTTAGAAGAGTGGGTAGACTTAGGAACTGCTAAGAACAATAGATGCTGACATTTGCTGTGATTAAATTGCAGCGCATGGGGACAGAAGTCAGAGGAGAAATGGCAGGAAGACCTCATTTACTTTAACATCCTTTTTGCATCATCTAAAAAGATGATCTATAAACCACTGTGGCTTCGTTGGAAGTTTACATTTTCTGTTGAGCTGAGAAGCTGAAAGCAGAGGATGTGTCCCCACTTTTTGGGGAGTAAGAGGCAATGATTGCCTTTAGAGGGGTCTATCAGGGCATCAGCACCAAGACCAGGGCTGTGGGGGCATCAGTGGCCAGGGGTGCAAAGGCAAAGCAGAAAACACAAACAGAGTCCAGTGTTTCTGTATGTCGAGCAAATGTTTAGTGTTGAGGCATGTTTTATGTCAATCAAACACATAAACCACTGTTACTGTTACTGGGACTGCATGAGCCCATAAAGATGCACTTTTAAACCTTTAAAAGTAGGGTCCGTAATTACATCTCATAGAACCCTCTGGGTCCCAGGAGTGCTTTTCCTACTTTTAAGATACCCAAGGTGGATGAGGTAAAGGAGAAAAAAACCCCTTCCTTACAGCTCTGAGGGCAGAAAAATGCAAACACTCTCTGATTCCATGCCTAAGATCTCTCAAGCCTTGATTTATTGGCTTTAATAACTGTGGGATTTCTCTCCACTTTTTGGCTTGAGAAACTGAAGCCATGAGGCTGTGAGAATGTCTTTCTTCCAGAATAATCTGCTCTAGTGCCAGTCATCAGGGAAAGCCAGCAGGCTCACTTTATTTGAGCTGCAGGATGTTCTTTTTAAACTTCTTTATAATCTAGCTTGATCCTAAAGCAGTCTCCTTACACAACAAAAAGGTCTCTTCTGGGTAGCAAAAGGCTAAGCTTTGCCTTACAAAACGGTGCAAGCGACTCTGCTGTGGTTAGTGTTGCATAATAGTTTTATGACACTGCCACGCTCCTTTGTGAGCAAGACAGCTGAGCTTCAGGCTGCCACACTTTCCTGGAGATGCTGCAGGTCAGTCACTGTGCTGGATTTCTTCTGGAAGTAATGATGGCTCCTATAGGAGAAATAAGTGATAAAAGAAATTAGGCATCTGAATGCTGGGGAGACGTGCAAGCCATGGATTAAAATCAGATTGCTCAAGCTGTTACTGCCCACTGCCTTTTGTCATCCCCCCACACCAGCAGACACTGCTGCCCTTGAGGCAAAAGCCCTTGGTTTCAGCCCTGACCCTGGGGCAAGGACCTCACCTCCCAGCCGGTCTGGAGGTGCAGGGCTGTGTTGCCAGCTGATATCAATCTGCTGCCACATGTCCAGGCATGTGGGACCATCTCCAGCCACATGCAAGGTGTCCATTCCTTGCCTACTAGGGTTCAGCAGGATTTGTTCACTGCTGGGTTTTGTTTCCAGCTGGACCTGCAAAATCCCATTTTGTGTTTTTTTACTTTGGCAGTGAAGGGATTTTGAGATTGTCAGAAGTGAAGGTAGTAAAAGATTGACAGTACAGTATCTTGCAGCCACTGGATAGACTGGATTTTTTTTCCCCCGGTATATCTTTAAACTTAAACAAGACTCAGAGGGTAGAGTTGCAATTGAATTTGAAATTTGAAATTGCCTATCAACTTGCAGGGGTGCATGGACCAGCTCCACAGACACAAAGCTTTCTACTGTCTTCTCCAGTGTGGTGTGGACAATTAGTAATGTTGGGGAATTTTAAAAAAAAAGTTCCTTTGTTATAAAATACCAGGTCACTGGCCCCAGTATTTTCATTAAAAGAAAAGTTTCTGAGGTCTAACAAAAAAATTCTGGGCAAGCCAAGAGAGCATATAGCAAAATAACTTGCTATTCAGAGTCCTGCAACCTGAACTGGATGGAGCTGAGCATGGAAACTGTATTTTTCATATTACAGGTGAATTTTCAAGCATCAGGCTTGGAAGACAGATGTTGGTTTCTTTTTTATGGGAAAACATAGCTGGTGGGTCTGAGTGCTGGACTCATTACGATTCAATAAACCTGGGCCTTCACAAATGGGAAAACTTTCCTACCCAGTTCTCTAATGAAAAGTTTGAAAAGTATTCTAGGGGAAAAAAAAAAAAAAGTTTAATTTGTGTATTTTGTCTCTGCAACTGTCCATTTCTATGTATGAATATCTGTTAATACAGGAAACTAAGAGGAATGAATTCTGGGCTATCTGCACATTGTTTTAGGAGCAGTCAGTTCAATGAAAAGAAAAGGCCAGGAAATTCCAAGCTGAGATTCCCAGTTGACAGTACATCTGTCACTTGCATCTTGATATGCTTTTTATTTCCCATGATGGCAAATATTTCCATTTATGTGGATTCTCTTTAACTTTGAATGTCCTGATTTTTGTCAGGATGGGAAACCATTTTAATGCTATACATGTAACAAGCAGTTTTAATCTCTTGGTTGGTAAATGGAGAGTAGCCTAACATTATTTTACACACCCCTATACCTTTCCAAGTTAGTCATTTCAGGGTTTAAGCACTAGACTTTCCTGATCTAGCACTAACACTTTTGGCAAAGAGACCAGGGTGCACCATGCACCTTCTTTTCCCTCTGGGAGGGCTTCTCTCTACTTGCCAGCCAGGTTTCCCTAGCCTTTGGCTGCTGCAGATTCTTGGGGTTTATTTGCAGTGTGTGATAATCTAAATTCCTCACGAACACCTTCCATCACTTGCTTGCTGATCCGTGTCCTGTTCTTTTGGCTGAATTACATTTTAAAGTCCTTCCTGGCTTCCCTTGGTTGGGTCTGACACTGTCTGCTATGAAATGACCCTTGTCCTGACTGACTATCACTCATGTTTGCTCTAAAAAAATACAATGTACCTATAGTGTTAAAGCAAATAAGCCACATGTCATAGTAGCAAGTATGTGCAGTTAAAGATCAGTAGACCAGAAAAGGCCCACCTTGTATTGTCTTATGATTCATATTTAAATATTTCTTCCCTCAGAGGTGGGAACTCAGTCAGATACGGTCTGTGTGGCCCTTTCCCACCAGTCCTGAGTGACCAATAATTAATTTATGCTGAATGTAATTACTCCCTTGTTAACAGTAGTTTTTCTGCACTTTCTCTCAGTTGGCTCTGGAGACATACATGTTGAGTGTGATGTATGACTCCTGGCACAGAATGAAACCCTAGTCCTGTGAAAAGACATAGATAAAGTGAGGCTGCTCCATTACTCGCTAATGAATTTATAGACTCACTGCTCTTATCTGAAGTACAGCAGAGAAAAATTCTTAGAAGCTATTAGTGTAGTCGTGAAATAAAGATATTGGGACTTGGGTTTAGCCATCCTTCTCTGTCCTGTCACTTCAATAGGCACTTCAAAACAACAACAACAGAAAAATGGTTTTAATCTAAAGGCAGGAGAGTGAGACAGACAGCTGCTGTGGACTGGGCTATGCATTTGCCAAGAAATGCCAGGGATGGAAAAGCAAGGAATAATGAAAACACTTCCCACGTGATGATTCATTAATGGCATATAGGCGTGCGCAAAGCTACGCAGTGCAGCGGGGGACACGTTACAGATCCTGAGCTGCTGCAGCTATTCTGTTTCAAAGCAGTAGTCATGTTAATGTGGTGCTGGCAGGCAGACATGAGCCTTTTTGGAAGGTGCTATAATAGCTTCCTAGAAATTAAAGACAGAAGGGGCTAGTGGGTCATATACCCTGTCCTCCTGAATACTGCAGGCTGCTAGGATTCATGCAAGTATCTTATACCATGTCCAAAGCTGTCAGTTAAGGAAAATTTTTCAACCTTAAAAAGCTGATCTTGGTATCAGTGGCAGAAGAGATCCAGGGCCTGGTGCCTCCTGGATGAGTCCCTTGTGCTGTTGGGATACAGTGTAGGTTTAACACGCTCTGGTAATCCTGCTGAACAAAAATTGTACCCCAGGCCATCGGGGTAGGTAGAAAACTCTCAAGACAGAGTAAGTGTGGTTTAGAAGGAAAATTCTTCCTCAGCCAAAAGGTCAGCATGAAACCCTAGGCTTGTGGACAAGGCACATCAGCAGCCTTGGGGGCTCCACATGCCCACTGGTGAAGGGGATAATTCAGTGGGAGCTGGGCAGGGAGGCAATTAGGAGCTTGGGAGTTGAACTACTGCAGGTTTTCAGGGGAAAAAAATCCTTCCTGACTCTGCCACATGGAAAACTCCTTGTTTTGGCACATGTGTGGGAAGTTTCTTGAAGGCAAATTAAAAAATTACATGTGTCAATAGCCTGGTAAATGTTGTGCAGAAACCTGTATTTTAAACTGTAGGGGGTAACAAAGGCCCTGTTGCAGTCTGCTGGGTAAAATATAATTTATACCAGTCAGCAGATCCTGGAGAGCTAACCCACACACTGAATGGCCTCAGTGAGAAGATCCCTAGGAAGACAAAAGGGGATGGTCAGATGACACGGACTATTGCCTTCAATATAACAAGTTGAAAAGAGCAAATGCAAGAAAATATTTACAGCTGAAATCATCAAAGCAAGGGCTAAGTGATAACACAGGAGGCAAACAGGAGAGGCATTGCTCCAAGGGTTGCACTGTCCTGTAGGGGGATACTTTGTCTAAGAAACTGTAAGAAGGCAACAGCTCAAAGGGGCATTGTGGCACTGTCTGCGTATCTTCAGCAATGTTCTTTTGGTAATATGGGCAAACAGGATCAGAAAAAATGATGAAAAACACTTTACCCCTCCTGCAGCTAGAAAAGCCACTACAACTGTTTTTCAAACAGAGTGACCATGGAAGAGTGCTGCCAAATCTCAGATGGTCTCATCACACAGCATGTTGGCCCAGGGAAGATCAGATGGTGGGGCATGAGTGAGACCAAATCTGTGCTTCAGATTTGCTCTCCATCTCTTTCTTTTGTTAGAGACTTCCTCCTGGTTTGTGTTGAAGAAAATAGGACTTGGCTTCTGCATGGCCCAGAGAGTGGGCAGGTTTTCACTGTGGGTTGGCAGGGATGGAGGAGGTGGGTGGTCGGAGGAGGTCTGAGCCGGGGCATCCCGGCAGGGCTGGGAGCCTGCCTGGCAAGACACAGTGGTCTGCACTTCCCTCCCTTCCTCAAGGCCTTGCTCAGTGCACAGGGCTCCTGACCACAGCCACAGCTTTTTTTCATGGAGAACAAAGCCCTTTTTGTATAATTTTTTTTCCTCCTTTGGATTTGGCTGTTGGAAAGGAGCTAGAAACTATTTGCACCAGGAAATACAAGCTGAAGAATGAGTGTGTCAGCCGGAGTCCACTTGGCAGGGCTTCTCCATCTGCCACAGTGAGGTGGCAGTGTGTTAGGAGGCCTGCTAATTGTCAGTGAAGACAAAATGAATAGCTGTGGATTAATTGAGCGTTTCTACTATTGTTTTTCTAGATGAAAACTTTTTGCTTCTAGGAAAGGACCAGGGATGGTGTTTCTGCTCAAGCACACATTTTCATTGGTCAGACATTCACCAGGGCTTCTGGGGCTTTGCAAAAAGGCATGGATTTTTCCAGAAATGTCCTTTGCCGTTGAATCCTCACCAGAACAATGTCAAATGTCAGATGGGTCAGCTTGTTTTGGGGGACTGTAGTGATTAAATAGTCCTCTATTAAAATGTTTCTTTAATCTAAAACATGAACAGAGTAATGAGCTGGATTTTTTTTAGCAGAAATAGAATTGGCTTTATATTTTGAAGGGAAAACACTTGCTGTAATTGATTGTCTCTGGTGAGCAAGGAATTACAAAACACCTCCTGGAAGACAGTGGGAGACACAAATAAAACAGGATAAAGTTCACCTGCTCCCCAAAATCATGTTTAGGATTTCAGGTCATCTAAAGCGGAGATCATAATGTATCAGATTTAAAACAGGGCAAACCCTCCTTCACTGATGAAGACCTCTGCTGGGAGAATTCTGTCTGAAAGCAAAATTCCAAACATTTAGCACAGCCAACAACCACTGTACTGCCAGCAGCAAAAGGTTTTGGCACCAAGGTCCTGAAATGGAGTCAGCTATCTACAATATAGGCTTTGTCAAAAGAGAGGCAGTATATCTTTTTAATTATTGTATGCAGACAGCTTTAATTTCTTAATCTTTATATAATTTTATATTTGTATTACTACAGTTTCTGCTGTGCAACTACTTGGAGAGACGAACAGGATCATTTGGGTAACATGGGAACTTTTTTGGCATTACTCAACATTTACATCTAAGCTGAGTATGCAAGGGTTTTTTAAAGCATTAAATCTTACAAGAGGAAGGAAAAGAAAGAAGAAAAGTTTTCCTTTTCACACCACACCAGATCTAGTTGAGACTGGATACATGGAATAAATACCAAGAGTGAAATTCTAGCCCCATTGAAGTTAATGGCAAAATTCCCATTGACTTCAGCTGGGTCAGCTTTGAGTATTTCCAGCTCAACCAGAAGCAGGAAATACTGGAAAGCTCTTGACAGAGCCTGTTCTCATGATATTTCAAGTCCAAATTTTCAGACTTTCTTATTCTGCATTGTTTAGATCACACAGTAAAATAGGAAGGGTGTTGGGAATATGTTGTGCTAGAAATACTTCGGAAGGTAAATGTAGAAATAGGGATGAGATTGAAATTAAAGGGAAGAAGGATGAATGAGGTGACTTCATGTAGAAAGTGATATAGTGAGTTTTGGGTTGACTTTATTAGCTCACTATTACATAACAGAATGGTTGTTACATTCTGTGGAAATGACATACGAGCTGGTATACTACATTTATATAATTTTCACTGAACATAACTCCTGCACAATGTGGAAATCAGATCTGTACCCCAAGTCCTGCTGTTGTGCTGTAGCTGCACACAATGCTTTCCCAGAGCTCCTCAGTGCTTCTGCTGCAAAATGCTTCAAGAAGGAGACAAAAGCTGCAGAACACAGTAGTCTTTCATATACAGGTAATTAAAAGGAAATACAAGTGCTGTTGCCTGAAAGCTTTGGACAGGAAAGGGGCTCTCTCTGCCACCATCTGTTGGTGAATGGAGGAAAATAAATATATTGAACGAGTTCATCTCAGAGGCCTTCCCAGGCCCCAGCTGCCCAAATGCTCCCCGGAGCAACACGTTTTCTCCTTTTGGTTGCAATAGCCCAAAGGTGATGTGGCAACACAGAGAGTGCATCTGCATGCATCCCTATCCAGAACACCTCTCTGCATTTCAGAGGATTGTTGTACTCTGGTACAAACTGTGTCTCAGCCCATTTGTGAAAACAACAGGAAAAAGATCTTACTATAAGGGAAAGAGCTTAAGGAAAGACTCCCAGAGAGTTGTTGGGCTTCAGCTATGCCTCTCCAAGGGATCCTGTGCTCCCTAAACAACTTCCTAGTGTCCCAATATGAACACAATCTCTTTGTGCCATGACCTTTCTCTTCAACATGTCTTGCTGCCTTTCTCATGGTTTGCTTAAAACCAGAGCTTAGGAATCACCTGTGTTGGCTCAGGTTTTCATCTGTGTCTCCACAGCCCATAGTCCATAGTGAGTGCCATACTCCCTTCTTTAAGGGACCGTCACAGCAGAATTTGTTTCTCTTTCCATCTGCCATCCTCCCCTCACGCCAGGAACTTTAATTTCTGTAGGGAATTTGCCTTTAGGATGGGAACACAATGTCTAGCTAGCCACAGGGCTATATGTTACAGCAGGATACTCATTTCAGGGGTCTTTGTAGATTCGAGATGTCCATAATGCCCTTCATATTTCTACTATTCTTTAATAACTGTAGTGTTCCAGAAGTATCCATCAGATGTCTTTCTCCTAATTATCTTCTAACTACAAGTAAGATCAGTATGCTAGGGCTAGTCTCAGGGAAAGCTAAGATGCATTCCCTAGACATGAGGATTATGTCTGTCAGAGCCCATGTCAGCATTTTTGCAGTCACTAGCCATGGGGAGCAGCCACAGAGGACCTTACTGGGTAAAGAGGAGGTGGTGATGGTGAAGGACATTTTGTCATTTATAGAGTTACTTCTCTTCTGAGACCAGAAACTGGTACAATTGCTAGGAGAGCATTCAGTCCTGGTTTAAAGATATGAAAAGCTGGACTATCCCCCACCTTAGTAAGTCTCTTCTGAACAATAACCAGGAAAAAGCAACTGGAGTTTTTTTTCAGTTTTCATTTGTCTGTCTTTCAAGCTTCCAGCAATTTGTTCTGGCCATGCCTTTCTTGGATTCTTTAGTGAGTGGAGCCTGGGTAACCCACCAGTTTCTCCTGATGAAGGTATTACCCAGTGTAATCAAGTGGCTTTTCAGTCTTCTTCTTGATAACTTAAACAGATTGAATTCTTGGAGTGCTTCAGTGTGGGGTGCTTTCTGCAGTCTCTGAATCATTTTTATGGCTCTCTTCCGCACCTTCTCCAGTTTTTCAATATCCTTTTTTATAATGTGAACATCAACAACCCATACAGTGCTGCAGTATCTGATTAATAGGCTGCAGATAAGTTTCTCTGTCTATTTTCTGAAGTTGACAGTGAGTTCCCTTTTACCTCGGGTAAAATCTTTGCCATTCCCCTCAAAGGCAGGAGGCTGATCTGCATGGTCTGAGGCAGGCTGGGGCACACCTGCCCTGCCTTCAGTGTGATGCATCCAGCTGTGGGCTGGCTCAGACCCAGCCATGCAGTACACAGTGAGTGCAGCAGTATGTTCTGGTTCACAAGGATGGCGAGAGGTTGCTCCTTTTAGCGTGGGCTCAGCTCCAGGTTAACCTGGTGACAAAGTTTTCAGACTGAGCACAGGGAAGGCAAGTTTCTGCCTGCTAGCAAGGGTATGGAGAGATTCTTAGGGTTTTTTTCCCTAATAAAGAGGGCAGAGATATTAAGATATTTAGAAAAAGAAAATCTAAAAACAGATATTTAGTGAGCCTAGAAAAGCTGTGTTAAGAAACTTATTCCTCTTTAAAGGGATACCAGGTTTATTGCTGCTGATAGTACCTGCCAAAAAAAACCCTGCATAATGTGAGGGGAACTCCCTATTTCAGCTGGTAGAAGGCTTGCATGAAAGGATTTGCCAGTCTCTAGGTTCAGGCTACACATTCACTGATTTAATGGAACAGAATGGCGTAAGTGCCTATTTTGAAGAATTCCTGCAATGCTTTCCACTGCTTGGGTAGCCTTTTATTTATTCATATAGCTTCATCTTCCAAAAAAAAGGAAGGAAAGAAAAGAAGAAGAAATGACAGCAACTACTCCTTATAAAAGGTAATACTTATATGGCACATCAGCCAAGGAAGAGACACGTTTAAGAACAGTGATTCCCCAGAGCTCACCTGCCATACCTGCTGCTGACTATTGTCTAAAGACGTGACACAGGGCTCTGAGAGGAGACAAGGAAATTAGCTGAGGCAGAAAGTGCTTTGACCACTCAGAGTAGGGTGAATGGTGGTTTTGACTATTATGGTGAGTCAGGATTTTGAAGGGAGCAAACTAACTCCAGGAATAACTGAAGGAGTAAAAGAGAGATGTATGGACACGGTGGGGCAGAAGGAAGAGCAGGCAGCTTGAACATGGAAAGGCGTTCTGCAAGAACTGGAGAGGCCTGAGGCACCAGCAGGGCTCCTGAGGCACCTGAGGGTTGCTGTGTTAGTGTTGCTAGTTAAAAGGATTTCAGGAAGGAGCATACTGGCCCATCTTTACAGCCTGAAGTCTGCTGCTCTCGAGTTAAAGCAACTTGAATCCAATCCATGCCAACTATAAGGGTAAAATAAGAAAGGAGTTACTTTCCTCTGCCTGAAAAATATACAATAGACCTTAAAATACAGCCACAAACTGTGATAAAAGCAACTTAAAGCCAAACCCAAACTCTTTCTGATGTGGAAGCCTGTATTAACATAAGAGATGAAAACCAGAGTCTCATCTGGCTGGTCTATTGCCCATTAAAAGCCAGTTTCAGGAAACCCAAGTACTCCCCCACACTGGGAGGGCTTGGACTCAATCTGCCTGGATTAGGAATGCAGCTATCAGCTCAGAAGATGAAGATTGATGTGCTTCTGATCCTAGATGCAGGGTTTAATACAAGGGCATTTTCTGTGGGCAAGCCGCATGCTTGGTCAACACTGAGAGAGAGCTCAGAAACAACTCTGCCTTTGCTGGGCTTTTACACTGCAGGAACTTTACAGATGGAGTTTCTCCTTCACTGCACTCCCAGGCAATTTGCTGGTTTTGTGGAGTCTTCCATAGCTAACAATTTATTTTTCTCTCAGATGTTTCCTTGTACATGCTTGATGCATGCAAGTAAATTCTTGAAAATGTGCACTTTCCTGGTCTGGAAAAGTGTTAATTGTACTAAATGACAATACAGGACTCAAATTTCCTAAAATGAGCCACAATTAAGGTATTGGTACAGGATGTTGGGATGCTGGTTTGTGAGTAATGACAGGGGTTATATTTTCATTCATGATGAATAGAAACACAAATACATCTGCAGGCAAGACCAGTGGTCATTGACAATGAGTCATTTTAGCAGCTGCCCTCACTCTTCATACAGGTGATGAGGCATCTGCCTCTGGTGAGATTATCACCTAATAAATGAGATAGAGGTCTAGCATGGGGCATCTTTAAGATGTTTGAGTGTGCCATATGAGACCTCCGAAGATGCTTGCTGAGCATGGGAAATTGGAGAAAGACTTCATGCAACTAAACTGTGGTTGGTATAAATAAACTCATAGGCTTCAGATAACAAGTTCTCTTTCAAATCTGGATTGTTTCTTTTTGGACCTTAAAAGCCATGTTGTTTAGGAAAATAATCACAATCACTTAGTTATTTTTGTTTGTATAATGTTTTTGGAAGATTGAGAGATTTTAATGCACCTGATCTGATTTATAAACGAAACTGAAAGACCTCATGAGAGATAAGTGGTCTATTTCTTTGTCAACAACTCATAACTTTAGACATATTCAGAACTGGTTTTTGAAAAGCTATTATTTAAATGCTTTCTATCAAACTTTGAAAATATTCTTCAGGCTCAATACTGTTAACTTGAATTTAAGAGCAAAACTTTTGTTCATCTCTTTTGTTCATCTTCATCCTGCTCAATCATGTTTTCTAAACAACTTCTGCAGTTTGAAAGAGAAATGAAACTCTCCTGCTTGAAAGGAAAAGGATTCTGCCAGTACTT